>CM031233.1:107486003-107779201 GCA_018340775.1 Taxus wallichiana var. yunnanensis
TCGAAGAATCTCAACAATTAGAGGATCACTCTAGTTCACCGCCCTCCTATACAATTGTTCTTAGATTCCAAAATGCATATTCTTCTTGTTTCAATCATAACAGGGAAGGAAACCACACACCATTTTATTCTACACTCACCATATAACTAAAAAAGAGATATCACCATACCAAAATGCGGCCCCGTCGTTGGTGACTGATGAGAGGTGTTGATCACCCTCTAACCTTTGTTGCCTTCGAACTCTAGTATACGTGCTGCTAACTCAGTAGAATGCGAACATGAAGGAAATTTGTTTCCATATTGAACTTATTAGTTTCTTCCATCCCGCAATGCGAAACACTTTATTTTTCAGACGTCGGATAAAACCAAAAATGCATCCGTGAGGCAATTTTTTATATTTATTTTTACAACTTTTATATGATACCGACTCTATTGATTGGACTATTGCAACACACAATTGTGACAGGGAAAATATAAAGACACAACAATATTTAGACTCAATTTGATTGTTGACACTTTAAAATGAACAATACATCGATATTCTTTTGACATAAAAATAACACCAAAAGAAAATTTGAAATCAACTTTAATATTGAATCAAATTATAACACGACAACAATAAAATTAGATTTGTAATAGCTATTTAATTACAAATCTAATTACAAATACACCTGAAAATACTTTATATGGACTTTATAAAAAAACTCTAAATGACCTACAAATGACAAATTTTACAAATAAAATGCCAACTAATAGACATTAAATTCCAGCTACGGCTTTGAAAAAAATAAAACACAAAATAATAATAAAATATGACTTTTTATCTCATATCTATGGATTGTGGATGAGAGAGCACAAATCTTTGTTACTTATTTACACAACTATATGATATGATTTGTAGTAGTATGATAACATTGAACAAGGTGTAGAGGATTCTTGTGTATTCTTGTGTCTGTAAGATTATAGAGGATTCGAGGTGGTTGAGCGGCATGAGACCATGCAAGAAGAATGTTTGAAAGTGGACAACATCAAGAATGCGGTAGAAAAATATTGATGGCGTATAAAGTGTCGATGATGTCTTGCCAAGGAGATACAGGATTTTCCCAAGTTTTTCGAATCCTCTACAATCTTACAGACACAAGAATACACCAATTTTTTTTTAATATTTTGGAAATACACACATACTTGCGCATTGAGAAATAAAATATGAACATACTGTATAATATGTAATAGATGATTGATGTAGGTGTATACATAATAGATTCACTTCGAGTCCACATGAGGTAGTGGTCTTTCCAAGGGCATGATCAATAGTCGATTAAAAAATGCTATAAATCTTCACACCGTGAATTCTTTACTCATCCTTAAGGAGAAGAAAAATACTACGACACTTATTATATAAATTCTCCATACTAAACCTACTCAAATTCACTCGATACCAAATGAGAAAGCAATATTCATCCAGATCACAGTACACATATATTGGAATTTTAGCTCCTATATTTAAGGATTATATTGTTTTAGGTAACTCATTGAATCTCTCTATAATCCTATTTATGTAATATTGTTTATAACAATATTACATTAATCTAATACATTTGTTACTCACGTAACAAACACACATATGCATACTTACAAATATATTTCCATCTAATGTTAACAATAAATAATTCATTTCCTAACACTTAAAGGGTTAGTCAATATTCTACTCAAATAATACAAATCAAGAGTTACCTAACAATAAATTGAATATATTGTTAGTGTAGGTTATTATTTATCCTTTTATTTATTTATTAGGATAATTCTTACAATTTTGTTATCCCTACACTTGTTGGGTTAGTTTGCTTAGGTGTACTAGTTGTGTGGAGTTGGCTTACTAGTTGTGTTGAGTGAGCTTCTCGGTTATCCGGAGTTAGCTTACTAGTCTGCTGGAGTTGAGTTAACTACTAGTATCAGTTAGTGGTAGTTCTTCACCACTGATTTAGGTAGTAGTTGCACTTCCGTCCTCCTATATGTACATCTTTCTTATTGAGTAATTCAAGTCATTGTATTGTAATGTATTGAGCATTATGGATTATGATGGATTTCCATATATGGTATTTTAGCTCTTCTATTTTACAAATCTAATGTCGTGTGATATTATTATCTGAGATCACGGCTTGGAACAATCTTCTTATGATTCCTTTCATGGTATCAGAGCAATAAATGATGTAGACATCCATCTATAAGTTTTTCTTTGCAAGCAAGGGTTTATTATTTTCATGTATTTGGAATTTGTTAGCCATTTTCTACAGCATGATTTTTATGCAAAAAGAGTGTGCCATTGGATTTGGAAGGTGCCAAAACCATAGAATCGGCTATAAACTTGACCATGTTTTGAGACAGTCAAATTTGGATGCAAATATGTAGCCTCTGGGTGTATTCTTTTATCCATTGGATATAAGCGTGTACCTTCCAGATGCATTCTTTTACCCTCTGAATATTTCAGTTTTGGATGCAGTTTTTTATCCACTGGACATAGATCTGTACCCTCTGGGTGCATTCTTTTATCCATTAGATATAAGCGTGTATCTTCCGTATGCATTCTTTTACCCTTTGGATATTTCTGTTTTGGATGCAGTCTTTTATCCACTGGATGTAGATCTGTACCCTCTGGGTGCATTCTTTTATCCATTGGATATTGATGTGTACCCTCTGGATGCAATGATTTACCCTCTGACATTTTAGGTTTTGGGCACAAGCTTTTATCCTTTGGTCGCAAGCCTATATTGTGTGGATGCACTCTTTTACCCTTTGGACATTTGGGTGTCACATGTACCTTTTAAAAAAAAGATCAGCATTAAAATATTATTTTACTAAAGAAAACCTTCTAGAGCTCATAACTTTTGATCTATAGCTCGGATTAAGGTGATGTTTTTTTGAAATTGTGTATTTTTTTGAGATCTATGCATTGGTGACATTTTTAAACACATATTTCAAATTTAAAAGGTAATTTTTCTCATTTTAATTTTTACACGCACTCAATTATAAAGTGTCAAATTTGGGAGGGTGTTATAATCACTTGTGGACGCAATTTCGGTTGAGCCTAACGTCCTCAACTTTTTGGTGTTGCATTATTGTATCTATGGGTGTATGCATTTATATCTCTCTTTTTGTTGAGATATTTTGGATCTGTATTTTTGACACTATTTTTTGGCAAGTTGACAGTCTCTCTTGTGGGGGAGCTATTCTAGTGAAGCACAGTGTTAGTTTGTTAGTGTTTGAGTAGTTGATTTTGGCAACGCATACAGATCTATGGTGTCACTCTACCCATTCAAAAATATGGAAGGGCATGGTGTTGATACTTGATTCTTTGAGTTTCGTGTGTCCTTACCTTGTTACGTGTTGATCTTGCTTCTTCGAGTTTCATGTCCTTACCTTGTTACCTTGGATTTTCCTAAATCGTAGCACTCTTATTTATTTGGATCTTGTGTCCTTGCCTTGTTTCCTTGGTTGTTCTTAGATCGTGGCACACCTATTTGTAAATGATTGATCAAATTATGTTTGGTGTTTTTGTACTTTCAACATCACTCCATTGGCGCCTCTCCTTGCATGGAGCTATTCAGTGAAGCCCAAGGTGTTAGTTATTTTTGAGTTCTATGATTGAGTAGTGGATTCAGACCATAATGCACACCAAACTTCTTCAGCATTGTATAAGGTTTTGGAGCCGAGCTTCTTGGGATATCTTGCAGCGGGATTTTTCTCTCTCTAATTTATTATTAATGGTTTTGGGTACCTTGTGGTGTCCATTTTTCCCAGTTGTTATACGTGGGTACCTCATCAGGCCTTGTTTTTGAGACCCACCTTCTTTTTTGCACACCTAAGCTATGCTTACGAGAGGGTGTTAGTGTAGGTTATTATTTATCATTTTATTTATTTATTAGGATAATTCGTACACTTGTGTTAGCCCTACACTTGTTGGGTTAGCTTGCTTAGGTGTACTAGTTGTGTGGAGTTAGTTTACTAGTTGTGTTGAGTTAGCTTCTCAGTTATCTAGGGTTAGCTTACTAGTCTTCTGGAGTTAACTTAACTACCACTATCAGTTAGTGGTAGTTCTTCACCACTGATTTAGGTAGTAGTTGCACTTCCCTCCTCTTATATGTATGTATTTCTTATTGATTAATTCAAGTCATTGTATTGTAATGTATTGAGCATTATGGATTATGATGGATTTCCATATATGGTATTTTAGCTTTTCTATTTTACAAATCTAATGTGGTGTGCTATTATCATCTGAGATCACGGCTTAGAACAATCTTCTTATCGTTCCTTTCATATATTCATTAATTATAAACAAGTTGATAATGATAATGTCTAATCGTTCATCACAATATGGAAAAATCTTTGCACTAGGAAAACATGTTATTTTATAAATGACTCTTCATAGAATCTTTCTCGACGCATTAGAGCCTTTTATTCAATAAAACGTTGTGTCATTTTCTCCTAATAATTTGAAGGAAGACATCAAATAGTCCAAGAGGAAAGGTTATCCTATACACACATTTAATAAACCTCAACCTCAATCTCAAGTATGGAAAAATCATCACATCCAAATGAAACTTCATGATTGCGAATACTACAAATGATAATATAACAGAGGAAATTTTACCTCTTCTTCCCAAGGGAATAACCATCAACCCTTCTCCATGGAAGAGTTGTAACAATATATTTGTAGGCCATATGCTTCATCTCCGTATACCTCTCTCCCCTTCTCCTCCTTGGTTCAATGAGAATATATTTAAGGTTATTCACACAAAAACTACAAATATCTTTGTTTTTTCACCCACATATTTTTATTGGTGCTAACTTTGATCATGAAGGTATGGTATAAATGATATTATATGAATTTGTGGTGGCTGGTGACAAGGTTGAAAGGTGTGATCGACATGTTGGCATCTACTGCATAGGTGTTTTCAATGATGAAAAACCTCATTAATGAAAAATTGGATAACGGAGTAAGATTAGATGATTCTTAGAGTGATGATGACATGGAGATTCAAGTATGTTCTTGGTTGCACAAGTTGTTTTAGTGAGGATGGCTTGTTCTTGCAAGCTCATTTAGGTGACCTAACTAGACTAGGTGATGTTGCATGGTGATTGAAGATTCTTGGTTACTTGAGAAGAATAATGGAATGATGGATAACATGTTTTGGGAGTTCTTTGGTACTCACATGAGTTTCAGGGTGCAGATACAAGTTGGTGACCATGTTTCAGTGCTCATTTGGAGCAGGTATGGATGTTAGGAGGTATGAGGATGAGGTATGGAGCTATATGAGCTCATGGATGCATGTATTCAGTTGTATCATGATGTATTAGGTATTTTTGGACCATTTTGAGTGTTTTTATGATGTTTTTAATGTTCTTTCAGTCGACCGTAGCTTTTATAGTGCAAAACCATAAGGAGTAGCTATGCAAGTCTCAGTGGATGGGAATATTGAGAGGTAACAATGACATGATGATGATTGATATGTTTTTAGGATGTGTCCTTGTGTTGTGGGAAAAATTTCAGGTTTCCATGATGTGAATTTTGTAAGATATGTATGTTTTAGTTAAACAGGTCAAGAACTAGTGCATTTCCAACTCAAATAAGATCTTCTAATGTTCACCTTGAATTGTGTTCTTTGCATGGGACATTATGGATTTTAGCAATGCTTATACAGTGAGTATAGAAGGTTTCAAAAAATAATCAGGTCGTTTCATATTCACATTTTTATTAACAATCTTTAAGAAAGCAAGTTGGTTTTAAACCCTAGTAAAACCCTAGTCAAGAGCAGTTTGTAGAAAAGTGTGTATACTAAGATTTTTTTGATTGCTAATGTAAAATTGATGATTGGATTATCTATAGGACTCTTCCATATTTAAAGATAGGTATGTTAGAGCATGTGGTCATATGTGGGCCCCACCTAAAAATGTAAGTTTCTAAAGGGTTCCATTTTTGGAAAAGTTATTCAAATGAGATGATGACTAAATTTTAATTTATGAGAGCCCAGAATTTTTTATAGATTTAAATGAAGGTTTTAAGTCATGGTGATGGAGAAAAAGTGTAAAATGTGCCTTATTTAGGTTGACTGGTAAAAGGGCAATTTTGGAGCAAGGTAAAAAGAAGTCTTGATAAATTGGATACTACAGAGCTAAAAGAGGACTTAGGAGGTGATAAAAGTTTATTTGAAAGTAGTATTAAGATATATTTATAGTGGTATAAGTTTTGTCTCATGATGATGAGTTTTTCTATAGTTTCAGGTCAATTTTTGGAAAGGAATTTTGCCATAGGACGGGAGACAGATTTTTTGGATGTTTTGAGTTAGTTAGAATGTGAAATGGATTAGTTAATGATTTATATCACCTGTAATTTGAAGAGGGATGAATTTGGAATCTAAGGAATCCATTTGGAGGTCTTTAATATTCCAAAAAGGTGTGAACCAACTAATCTTTGAAAATATATTTTTGGGTAGCTTGGTTTTGTGAAAACAAAAGTGGTTGTGGTTTGAACGGAGTGATTGTTTCATGACTTAAAACTTTCTTATAATTTTTCTACAAAGTTATTCCATTTTCATTGAGTGGTCACATTACATATTTTGATTTTTTTGAGTGATATAATGGCATAAAGATGTTGATAGGGTCCTGAAAGGTGAAGGAAACAACTGTTTTGAGAAGAGCAAAGAGCAAGTGGGGTCCCATCTAACGAGATGTTTTTATTGGTTGATGAAAATTATGACCATGCTTGATGTTTAAATGTTATTTTAAACATGTATGGTTTTTCATGGGTCATTCCAAAGTATAGTTTTTGTGTTAGGGTAATTTTATCTTTCTACCCATGGGGATTTGAGCCTTTTTGGTGCATGGAATGATGTTTTTTGCTAGGCCAACCTACTTGGGTCACTTGTGACTATTATGTTATGTTATGTTATGTTATGTTATGTTATGTTATTAGGATTTTTTTATGATGCATGGGTCTATACAAAGGAGAAAAAATGTTTGAGTTTGAATTTGAATCATGGAGAGACTATAAAAGTGATGTTATGGGCACATTGTTGTCAATCTTTTGAAACCCTTTTATCTTATTTTGAAGATCCCTTTTCTGAAAAAAAACCCATTTAGGCCTATCCAAAACCCCTAGAATTCAATTCTTGGTTAATATCTGGTTGTTTTTCATGAGGAGGATTTGAGTGAAGCAAAGATGGAGAAGTTTCTTTGATAATGAGTTGAAGAAGGAGGGCAGATTTGGAGTTTTGTGTTTGGGTGCTACCTTCATAGCATGTTGATGTCATTTGTAGGTTTTTAAAGTATTTTTAGATCTGATATTGAGTTGAAGAAATTTTCAAAGTATTATATCTTCATATGTATTCATGAGACAAAGTTAATTGTCTTGGTAGCTCTTCATTGTATCTTGTTGACTATTGTTGAAGATTTCATTCATTGTGATCTGATTTGGGTATTTTAATATATAAGTGCCTTTGTGTATATCTTATGATCCTTGCTTTGAGTATATTTCATGGTGAAGTCTATTTTCTTGTGATTACACATTGATACTTATGCTTCATGAGTTTGTGTGTTTGATATTCTAAAGTATAGTGTGAAAGGTTTTATTGGGGACTGATTCACCCCCCTCTCAGTCCTTGTCACTTCCAAAAATTGGTATTAGAGAAGGCCCTTGAAAGTATCCTAACAAGATAGAGGGATATATTTGGTGACAATATGGGGGATATTTATCACTTGAGATGAGAATTATCAATTCTTAACGAGAAGTTGGATAAATTGTTTTGATCCAAAGAGAAAGCACTCAATGTTTTAAAGACTCAACTTGAGGAGGCCCAAGCTGAGTTGAAGATCAAGAGAGAAATAATGTCTCAAACATGAGGCTGAGAAAGAGGAACTGAAGAAATATTTAAGCACCATGACAAGAAGGTATTATCATTTTCAAGAGAGTTTAGAAAATATGAGTAAGATGTTAGGAAAAAAAAAGGTTTATGGTGATAGAACATAGCCTAGGCTTCAATGAGGGTTCATCCAAATTAGAGAATAATGAAGAAGAATCAAGTCAAGGATCTAATGAAATAAGGAAACCAAGCAAGGGAGATAGTTCAAAGCTTCCATCTCATGGAATATCATCTATCAGGAAACCAAATGCATATAGGTATGGTGTTTTCATGGTAATTTTTATAAGTGTGGTGTTTATGGACATAGAGCTAGCATGTGTAGTCCTAAGGTTGAAAAGAAGGATGATTGCAAAGAAAAGGTTCAAGAACATCATTGTGAAGGAAAGAAGGAAGAGGAATGTCAAGGAAAGAAAGAGAAAAATGATAGGTCAAAGATATGGAGTTGAATGTTATCTTTGTCATGAAAAGGACATCTTGCAAAGTATTGCAAAATAAAAAATAGGGCATCAAACACAAGAAGGTATGTAAGAAAGTTCAATGGATATTGATATAATTAAAATGGTTATGTACATAGGGATTTTGAGTGAAAAATAGGACACATATGGAATGCTTTAGGTGCCATAAGATAGGGCACATTGCAAGGTTTTGTGATGCAGGAAAATTGAAGAAAGAAACTCATGGATCCAAGCAACAAGTTCAGAAGTACAAGAAGAAGGAAGAGGCTAGTCAAAGTTCTCAAGAGGATTCCAAGAGTGTGATTGATCAAAAGGAGGAGTCTACTATGAAAAATGTAGAATAATAAAAGAATGAATCATTGAAGGATCAAGAATAGGGCTTGATACCTTCTTAGGTATCACATATATCCCCATACATGATGGGATATGCGTCTACTAGGATTTTTAGAGGTGTATTGGTTCTAATGAAGCATTGGAGTGAGGGGGAGATGTCTTGATTAGTGTGTGTCTTCTCCATGGTGTTGAGGTATGTCTCTTCAAGTCATTTAGCATGTTCTTATTGGTTGGTCATGTTGTGTATGTCAAGTTTCATGTCTTGTTATTCTTCAAAGCATATAAGTCAGTGATGATATATAGTTTTCTGAGCTCTTGAGGTTTGATTTTTCTCTGTCAAGAATAAATTTTATGTCTAAGATGATACAATATGCATGTGGATCATGAGGAAGTCCCATAAGATATCTATAATGTCATATTATCTATGTGAAGTGGATTCTTGTTGTCATAGTTCTGGGCTTGTAATCTTGTCAAGATTATTGGTCGATGTTCTCCTTATTCGTAGTGTATTGTCAATTTGAGATGTCTTATCGAGTATATGAGTCAAGATGGTGTGTTATGATATAGTTGTTTGCGTCTTGTCAATCATGGAAATATCCTTCTTTAGTCTGAGTTAGTAATTGGAGTTTGTGAGAGAGTCCATGGTCTATGGTATATCATAGAGTCAATTATGAGTCAACGGGTGTATCATGAGGTTGTCATGAGATTCAAATGCATGAGTGAAGTGTGCCCAATTGTATATGATGTGAGTGAAGCCTTGAAGTGGTCTCTAAAGGAAAATCATGTTGTGTATGGTTTTTCCAAGTCTTTATTGTCATTCAGTGTTGTGTCATGGTCATATAATGATGTATGATTCTAAATGTTCTATGTATGATGTGATCATCACGACTTAAGAGGTTCTAATGCTCTTAAAGGAAGGTTTGAAGTTAACATGTTTCACCAAGAATAGTGATTTGTTCAAACATTATGAAGTAAAAGGAACCGTGCATTGCTTTTGAGGACTAACAAGGCAAACTCAAGATGGTTTCAGGTGTACTGTTGATATTCATTCTTCCAAATCATATCAAAAGATGCTCATGAGATTAAGTGATGTTATTTCAGTATTGATAGTCAATCTTGAAGTTATTATTGATAAAATGCATGCATTTTTATGGTATCATTGTTCTAACTAGTTCTAAGTATGCATATTGAGCGATATTGAGAAGATTTTTTTATTGAAGAACTAAATGGTGGATCTCAAAGCTAAAATTTTGCACAAAGTATCTTGAAAATATATATTTTGAGATTTATGAGGTTTTAGACCTTGGAGTTTCCTATTTTATTAGAATTCATGACAAGATGTTGACTTGAAAGTGAAAGAGTAAAATGACCTAATTAGAGAAGGTTAATCTTGTAACCTGGGTATGTTTCCCTCAGTGTGATTCTTTAAGGTTCTTGGAGGTTGTATTTTGGCCAAATGGGTATCTGTGACAAGTAAGGTTTCTTCATGTAAGTTCCTTCATCAAAAGTTAGGTATGATTCTCATGATTTTAAGGGCTAGTTGGCTAAGTGTGTGCAATCCGATAATGAGAAGATGATATAGTGAGCTTTAGTGATTCTCAGAGCTTACAATGCATGAATAAGGTGGTCCTAACTCAGTATTAATCTCTGAAGATGAGAAAAGTCTGTAATATATGGTGACTTAATCTCTAATGCATCATGAACAGTGTTCATTTGAATGTTTGATTAAGGATCTGTAGGTGGCCATTTTGTCTTGTATGATCTCTTAAAAAGTTTCTTGGGGAAAGTGAAAATGAATACATGACCTATGAGATTGTTTCTACCTTGGGAATGAAATATTGTGTCAAATTTCAGTTAGTTTTAAGGATTCAAGGTTATTCAAGATGTCCTCTATCTTGAATTTGATCAAAAGATTGAGTCATGAATTAATAAGGGTGAGAATATCATGGCAAGGGTATATTTATTGGAAGGTAACTTGATCAAATGATTAAGTATAGAATGAGTCCAAGGTATTCATGAAAATCTTGAGGCTATAGGTATAAATAAGGAGGTTGAGTGCTTAAAGTAGTTCCCAAAATAGTCAAGATAGTAACAGAGTGTGAAAGTTATCTTTGCAAAGGTTCTTTCTCATAGGAATAAAAGACTAAGAATAAACATTTCAAGTGTATAATTCCTAGTCAAATTGAAAGCGATTCAAGGTTTCCATGATGGGTTATAGAGATTCAAAAACTAAAATTGATTGTATGTCATTGATTTCTTAAAATTGGAATACTCTTAGGGGAGTTGAACATGTGAAGGATGAGTTTGCTGACTCTCTTGGTCAAAATTCTTGCTTAGTGCTATGATAGATGGTTTAAATGATCTAGAAAGAAAAATGAGGCATCCAAATATGTGAATTCATCATGAGTCAAGAAGTTGGTTATATGTATGATTCCAATTTTTCCTTCTTAAAGATATAATTTTAGAGTTTTAATACACGTCAAATGTTGTCACAGGCAATCTGAGTGTGTCCACTTGGTATCTTCTCATTGCCTTTTCAATGCTTGTGTTTTAGTCTAATGGACTCTAAGAGACATTATAGGTGAGAAGAAGAGCTTAAGCTTATCTTTTGCTCTGAAATAATGTCATGGAGGTGTTAAAATTATCGAGAATATTCATAGTAATGGTGGACTGAGTTTCTTCATGATTGTGATGAAGATATGAATTCTACATGTGTAAATTCCATCCAGGTGTGTAAAGTGTCTTCAAGTCGAGTGAGAAAGTGTAATTGCTTATATATGGTGATATGAAGGTCTATAAGAAAATGAGGTATGTTTTGGGTGTCTTCTCCAGAGAACAAGTTGAATTATGCTTCATAAATTCATTATCATCCCAATGTGACTATCAAACACCTTTGAAAGAATGCTTTAAGATAGTGCTTAATTGTTTGGTGTGTTCTCTCAAGGTGTCCAAACAAGGTTGGCGGGAAAATATTTTTGTTTTCCTAGTAAGAATTATGTATTTGTTTTAGGGGGAGTAATGATATGCTCTGTTATGGTGTGATCAGTGCTTCATAAGTTGTCAAATTTTTTCCTAAAACCACTTATGAGATCATTCAAGGATCTATGCTCTTAAGGCATATTGAAGGCTAGAAGCATGTGACTAAATAAAGTTTTTGTGTCTAGAAAAGCTAATTTGGCCTAAAAATGAAGGTAAGAAGGAATATTTGGCTCTTATTCAACATTTTTGGCATGTTTATGATGTGTTTGCCTAATTTTTATAGTTTCTGATGTTCTTATAGTTGCAGTATGAAGATAAAAATAGGGTTGAGGTGAGGTGAGAAATAACAATTTTTGCATATCTAAAAATGTGAATGATGGTGTTTTGCCCAAAAAAAAGATATGATGATGCTTCCTCATGATTTATTGACATGCTTAGATAATGTATATGCCTTTCCTATGGGGAGGATGGTGTTTTTCATGCTTGAAAAAGAATAAATTAGGGTTTGAGTGTAAATTTCAAGTTTTGTGCTTAATTGAGATCTTTAGTTAATGTTTCTAACAAAAGTATGATACTATGAAGTTTAGAAAAATGAAGATCATGCATGTACAGGTAGCCTTTATCATTAATGTAAAAATGGGAAGAATTTCAGGTGGTTTTCCATTAATGACAAAGGGGGATTGTTGGCATTATGTTGCATAGGTGTTGTCATTGATGCAAAACCTCCTTAATGACAAATTGGATGATGGATTAGGGTCACATGATGCTTAGAGTGATTATGACATGGAGATTCAGGTATGTTCTTGGTTTCACAAGTGTTTCAATGAGGATGGCTTTTCTCAGCAAGCCCATTCAGGTGACCTAGCTAGACTAGGTGATGTTGCATTGTGATTAGAGCTTCTTGGTTGCTTGAAGCAATCATGAAGGCATGATTGATAACATATTTTGGGAGTACTTGGGAACACATGAGTTGCGGGGTGTAGATACAGTGACTAGTGACCATATTTCGGTGCTCATTTGGAACACGTATGAATGCTTTAGGAGGTATGAGGATGAGGTATGTAGCTATACGAGCTCATGGATGCATGAATTCAATATTATCATTATGTATCATGTATTTTTGGACCATTTTGAGTGTTTTCATGATGTGTTTTAAGGTTCTTTTAGTTGACCCTAACTTCTATAATGCAAAACCTTAAGGGGTAGCTATGAAGTCTCCATGGATGGGAATATTGAGAGGTAATAATGAAATGATGATTATTGGAGATGTTTATAGGATGTGTCCTTGTGTTATGGGGAAAATTTTACCGGTTTTCATTATATGAATTATGCAAGACATGTTCGGTTTTGGTAAAACAGGGTCAAGAACTAGTGCATTTCCAACTTGAATTGTGTAATTTTCATGGGACATTATGGATATTAATTATGTTTTTATAGTTATTATAGAAGGTTTCTAAAAAATAGTAAGGTCATTTCATTTTCACATTTTTATGAACACTCGTTAAGAAAGTAAGTTGGATTTAAACCCTTGTAAAACCCTAGTCAAGAGTAGTTTGTAGAAAAGTGTGTATACTGAGACTTTTTTAATTACTAGTAGAAAAATTATTATTGTGTGATTTATAGGACTCTTCTATATTTCCAAGTAGGTATGTTAGAGCATGTGGTAATATGTGATCCCCACCTAAAAATGTAATTTTCTGAAGAGTTCCAGTTTGTGGCAAAGTTCTTCAAATGAGGTAATGACTAAATTGCCATTTATGAGATACCATTAGTTTTTATAGATGTATGTGAAGGTTTTAGGTCATGGTGAGGGTGAAAAAGTGCAAAGTGTGACCTATTTAGGTTGACTCATTAAAAGGTAGTTTTGAGCGGTAAAAAGTAGTATTCATTAAATTAGACATTATAAGAGCTAAAAGAATAGCTAGGAGGTTATTCAAGTTGTTTTTGAAAGAGGATTAAAATAGCTTACCTATGATATAAAAATTTTCTCATGATGATTATTTTTTTTTTTGGTTTCCAGGTTAGTAATTAGAGATTAATATTTTTTCCATCTGACAAGACAAGACATGATCTAGTGGATGTTTTTAGTTGGTTGGAGCATGAAATGGATTAGGTAATGATTTATATCACCTAGAATTAGAAGAGGGAGACATTTTTCATCCAATAAACCTATTTTGAGGTCTTTAATGTTCCAAGAAGGGTTTAAATAGCTGATATTTGAAAACAAAGTTTTGGGTAGCTTTGTTTGGTGAAGATAAAAGTGGTTGTGGTTTGTGCAATTGATTCTTTCCTGAATTATAACTTGATTATAAGTTCTCTAAAGGTTATTAAATTTACATTTAATGTTCACATGACATAGTTTGTATGTTTTTGATTGATCTAGTGGTGTAACGATGTTGTGAGGTCATGAAGGGTGAAGGAAATAAGCTGTTTTGAGAAGAACAAAGAGCAGTGGTCCCATTTAACGAAATGTTTTTATTGGTTGATGAAAATTGAGACCATGTATGATGTTTAAATTTTATTTTAAACATGTATGGTGGTTCATGGGTCATGAAAAATTATATTTTTGGTGTTAGGGTAATTTTATCTTTCTACCCATGGGGATTTGAGCCTTTTAGTGCATGGAATGATGTTTTTGGCTAGGCCGACCTACTTGGGTCACTTGTGACTATTATATTATGTAATTGGGATTTTTTTATGATGCATGGGTCGAGACAAAGGAGGGAAAATGTTTGAGTTTGAATTTGAATCATGGAGAGGCTATAAAAGTGATGTTATGGGCACATTGTTGCTAATATTTTGAAACCCCTTTTATCTTATTTTGAAGAACCCTTTCCTACAAATAAAATCCCCTTTGGGCCTAGCCAAAACCCATAGAATTTAACTCTAGGTTAGTATCTGGTTATGTTTTCATGAGGAGGCTTTGAGTGAAGAAAATATGGGTAAGTCTCTTTGATAACAAGTTGAAGGAGGGCAGATTTGGAGTTTTGTGTTTGGGTGATACCTTCATAGCATATTTATGTCATTTGAAGGGTTTTTAAGTATTTTCAGATCTGATATTGAGTTTAAGAAAATTTCAAAGTAGTATATCTTCATATTTATTCATGAGACAAAGTTAATTGTCTTAGTAGCTCTTCATTGCATCTTGTTGACTATTGTTGAAGACTTCATTCATTGTGATCTGATTTGAGTATCAATATAAGTGACTTTGTGTATATATTATTATCCTTGCTTTAAGTATATCTCATGGTGAATTATATTTCCTTGTGATTACACATTTATACTTGTGCTTCATGAGTTTGTGTGTTTAATATTATGAATTATAGTGTGAAAAATTTTATTGGGGACTGATTCACCCGCCTCTCAATCCTTGTCACTTCCAACACAACACAAATCTGAAAATAAAACTAATGAAAATATCAAATTATTCATTGATCTCTTGTCATTTTAATGATAAGGAAATTCTTTAAACTAATAATGAGAAATGAAAAAATCTTCTTCTTATAACACTATATAAAAATGACTTATAATTCTGAAATTGAGCCTCATGAGAGTGTGGTCAACATGATAGGAATGAAAATAGTGATATACACTATTTACACCTCATTATTTGCTCCTCATTTCCAATCCTATTTCCTATCGACTATATAAGACAATCCTATAGGTCATGATTTCGAGATCCATATCATCATCCATCGGCCCCTCAAAATTATCATAAGACCAGCACCATTGGCCATCCTAAACTAGTAAAGTTTATGTCATCTGCTCTTGTTTGTATAACTCTCAAATCCATAATCCTCCTTCAATTATTAAGTTTGATGTATGTTGATTATTATATCACCCCTAATGACTTTGACTACTATATATCTAATAGGTTAGATACCATACGGTAGGGAAAAAAATCAAATCTTGGTCCAACCTTAAATTTTAGTCCATTCAAATTATATTTTAACAAAAATCCTCATGTCTTGACTAGTATTTCATCATCTAACTTAGAATATTGGGATCCAATCAAATAACTCTCTAATCTCCCAAGTCAAATTCCCTTCTTTGAATTATTCATAAATTATCCTAAACATCACAATCACTTCATGAAATATCTCTTTGACATGAATATACCCTTACTACCAACTTTGACATAAGACTCCCCTTACAAAATTTTAATGTGAGTATACTTCAATAATATGAAGAGATTGCGGTCTAAAATGATTGGACCATGGATTTACCTTCACATATTCACTTTCCTATCAACTCTATGATACCATAAAAGATCTTGTTATGAGAAGATGATCCCCCTCTTTTCATATTATTCAAGAACAAAATTTTGGAAGTAAAATGATCTCTCCTCGATGAAGGCTCGGGAACATGCATCACTTCTTTTGAAATCATCAAATATCTCATCTACTCTACTAATGATCTCAAATATAATCATAGTACTTGTCAAGGATATGATGAAAGGGAGACATCCCAAATGGGATGCATTTGGTTACCTATTAGTGTGCATCCTCAAACCATTTGAGTAAAAGTTATGATCTTCAACTTTCCCCTTTCATACAACATTCTTCTTAGATGACCATGGAGACTTTGGCTGCATGTAGTTGCATCATCCACTTTTTAATGTGTCAAGTTTTCTTATCTAGGCTATGTTATCAAAATTTAAGGTGACACCAATCCATGTAACTTTGAACAATAACAATGTGGCATCTATAAAATACTTACTATCAAGGAACTTCCTTGTGTCCCTTTTCAATAATATTAACGCTTCAACTATACCATCAATTATAGTGGACATCCTAACATTTTAGAAAGAATCCACCTAACCTCCTCAATTTAGATGACGATAATCCTAATGAAATAAATCTTAGAATCAAAACCACAAATATTCATAATTATATCATTTCTCAATTACCTCCTTATTTACAACCTTGTTCCCATAATAAGGTGAGTGATGTAATTTTGATCACTATTTCTGCTTATTTGTCTTTGTTTATAAATATTTCCAATTGAACACCTAGTGAATTGATCATTAAATATATTCATATTGGAATCACCACCCATGAGTATGATGAAGGTTATTTTCTTAACGGCCCATTCTTGTATAGCTATTCCCAATCCAAGGATGCAAAATTACTTCATTATAAAAATCATTATTTTCTTTTCTAAAATCTCTACAATCATCTTTCGATCATAACATTAATTCCATATACCTCTCAAATGCAGATTTGGAAGACACAAACTTTGATCTTGAAGAGAATAGTATAATGGGTGATGAATTAATTACGTTCAAGCGTATATCCAACTAATTATTCTTGTGACCTATATCCTAAGATATAATATATCACAACGACTCTCTCTCTCACTCCATTATGCTTTATCCTTGATCGCATTCTTCTAGATTCCTACCAAGTAACTCGTGTCATTACTATTATATAATCATAAGATGATCCTAAATCATACTTTATATGGAATGAAGTGATGAGGCATGATGTAAAGGATTTTAAAGATTATCAAAGGTGACACATGAAGAAGCTATAATATGAAATTCATATGGAACAACAACGACGGCCATCTCATCCTACTCCTTATCCTCATCAATTTTCTTTTTTTCATGGTGTTATTTTTCATTCCTATATTGATTATTAGGTACTATAGAAATAATAGAAGAAACATAAGTATTAATTTTTACCCTCTCCTCCCCCTCAAATTGAGTGTTTGAGTTCCATTGTTCCTATCCTACCAACTCCAGTCTAACCTAAAATGGATTTCTTATCTACCCATATGTCTTACATACCATATGAGGGATCACATCCTCACATATTTCTTCCATAAGTGGGGATACATTATCCTTTCATCCATATACTTTTATTCACCATGATAGACATGCACTAGGATATCCTATCTTGGATTTATGTATGAGTGGAATAACTTATGGTATTTTTGTGGCATGATGTAATTTTTTTCTTTGAGATTATAAATGACACATGAAAAAGCAAGAATGTGAGGTTCATGAAGAAAAATAATGTCAACCATCTCATCATGTCAATTCTTTCTACAATTTTACTCTCATCATGGTATTTTTCTCCCATTCATATATTTATTGTTTGGTACTATGAAGAAAACAAAAATAGTAATAGGAGTATTTGTAGTTATTATTTCCTCCCCTCAAGTTAAAAATTTAGTTTTCCCTACTCCTATATTACCTACTCATATGGATATTTAATCTACAACCACATATTACAAACTATGATTTTTCATCTACAATATGAGGTATGAAAGCCTCATAGTCTACCTCTACATGTGGAGATACCTCCTATTTACATCTCTACATTTACACCCACTATGATGGACATGCACCAAGATATTGTAAATAGCGAACAAGAGGCGAAAGCTTTGGCGATTTTATTAATGTTCAGGAAAATCAATTACAGAATGAATGACTGCAATATTTATAGATATTGCACAGTCATGTACAAACAAATATGTGGTTGCAACTATGCAACAAAATATACATCCGACAATAATACAAACAAATGATTGTTCCAACTAATGAAACAAATAAACCTATGAGATTATAATAATCTAAATATTATGGTTATAAAATCATAACCATTCAACAATTAATCAATAACTAATTACATTAATGAATTATTAATTACCTAAGGTAATACAATGCATAATTAACCTTATTTTACCTAACATTCCCCCCCTTAATTTTGCATTGCCTCAAGTGATGCGGAGAGGAACTCTCTGAACAACTCAAACTTGTCACGTGTAAGTGACTTTGTGAAGATATCTACACGTTGTTCAGTTGTTTGGTAAAACTGAATTTGTATGTTGTGTTTCAAGACATGTTCACGTATGAAATGTACATGTACCTCAATATGCTTTGTTCTCTCATGAAAAACTAGATTGTGAACAAGTTTAAGAACATCTTCATTGTCAACATACAAGGTGGTCGATTTGTCTGTGGTATTCCTAGTCCTTCAAGTATGCGACGTAGGCATATCGCTTCACGAGACAACTTCACCTATGGAATGATACTTGGATTGAAGATCAAGAAATAAAGTGTTGTTTCTTGTTTCCCCATGATATTGGTCCAGATCCCAAAAATAATACAAATCCTGAAGTAGATTTTCTATCATCAATATTATGTGCATGATCGAATCAATATCTAGTCAAGAAGAAGTTGTCATTGTCAAGAAGAAATCTGAATACCAAGATTTACTGATCCCTTAAGATATCTCAAGATTCATCTTCCCCTTCCAATGACAAAATCGGGGTTCCTACATGAACCTGGAAAGATAGCTCACTGCAAAGCTGATATCCGGTCTAGTGTATGTGAGGTAAATGAGACTCCCAATCAACTACCGATAGAGAGTTGAATTTACCGTAGGAGATGGATCTGAATGAGATAACTCCAATTTGTTCTCCATAGGTGTGGCAATAGGTGTGCAATCCATCATCTTGTATTTCTCAAGTGTTATCTTGGTATAATTTAACTAAGAAACAAATATGTGATTCTCTTTCTGTCATACTTACAATCCAATACAATAATGCATCATCCTGAGATCTGTCATGACAAACGATCGTTTAAGATCTTTCTTCATTGCATTAATCATCTTCATTGAACTGTCAGTGATGACTAGATCATCAACATAGATAACAACAATCACAATCTCCCCCTTTATTTTTGAGGTAGAGATTGGGATCGTATGGATTTCTGACAAATCCATGTTATCTGAGATGCTCATCAATTTTGATGTACCAAGCCCGAGGTGCCTGTTTAAGGCCATACAGATATTTCTTGAGTTTGCATACCTTTTTTTCTTCTCTAGGTACAACATATCCCTCAGGTTGAGTTATGTAGACTTCTTCTTATAGATGTCCATTTAGAAAGGCACTTTTCATGTCCATGTGATGAAGTTTACAACCAAACATGCGGCTAGAGAAAAGATCATCCCGATCATTTTGATCTTAGTTGTGGTAGAAATGTCTCCTCATAGTAAATTCCTTATTTTTATGTGTACCCCTTTACGACCACTCTCATTGTATACTTTTCTATGGTCCCATCTTCTTTGTACTTTGTTTTGAATATCCATCTGTAATCAATGGGTTTCTTCCCTGGTGGAAGATCAACAAGCTGCCAAGTGTTGTTTTTCATCAGTGAATTATACTCAGTATCCATAAAATCTTTCCAAGATTTTGACTATAGGTATTCCTAGACAGTAGAGGGCTCATCAGATTCAATAAATCTATTCATCAAAGTAAAGTATATTTCTTCTTGTGTTTTATTGTGTGTCTATGGTCCAGTGGTGGATGTATCTAGTGGAGCATCTAATTTTAAATCTTGTATCATGTTAGTATACCACTTGGGCATACGCTAAACTGCTCCAGTGGGTCATGGTTTTATTTGATCATCCCCATCATCCCTGTTATCATCTACGAGAACATCAGCTTATGTTTTTGCAACGGTCAAAAATATACATCGGATGAGTCTGGAGGAGTCTCAACTTCCTTCTTCTCAAAAACTCAACATCTCTGTTGGTGTAGAATTTCATGGTCTTTGGATCCATCAATATGTACCCAAGAGTCTCTTCACTATAGCCAATGAAGATGAGTTTTTGTAACTTGTTGGCTAGATTTTACGCATAGCATCAAACCTAGGCGATCATGAGATAAATCTCCCTCATTTAACCGGTGAGGCTCCCGTGTCGATTTTTGTCAATAAAAACGTGTTATTATCTATCGGGGTTTTACTTTAACCACTTAGTTCATGAACCATAACTAAGAAGTTACGCAAAGCAAGTAAGCAATTGTTTAAGAAAGGAAATTTATAGAAGAAGGAAGTAAAGGAAATACGAGAAGAAATGGGGAAGATGTGCATCCCAATTAGTAGATAGCGAGCTAATTGCATGCACATAAAAGAAACTTAATAGATATGAACACACAAAATTATAAAACAAAGGCAGCTTTAGATCCGGATCTATAATAACACAAAGTTTATTTAAGAGATCTAAGATTTAAAAGCAAGAAACACGATGCAAGTAACACAAAGTTCTCCGAAACCTGCTCCTTTGTATTCGTTTGCTCCAAGTTGCTCTCGGGGAGTTCGGCACAAAGTCTAGAACTCGGGATTACTTCAAAATTCTCATTGATTATTAACCCGAAGGTTCTTCCTCTACTTATAGAATGTAGAGGGGCAATTACAAGTTGGAAGCTTTAGTTGAACTGGCACATGTGGAAGTCAGAAAAGAAACAATTGGCAATCTCCCTCCTGGAATTCCTCTTTGCATGACATGTATGATTTGCAACTGAAAATAGAACTTTCTATTTTGCACGCCTGCCACCTATCTCCAAGTAGTTGACTTCTTCAAGTAATGGCTTTTAAACCAATCACTTAAGTTGTATAATTGAATTGATCGCTCAATTACTTTGTCGAAGGAAAGAAGAAGGAAGAGGAAAGCTGACTTTGTCGGAGGAAAGAAGAAGGAAGAGGAAAGCTGACTTTGTCGGAGGAAAGAAGAAGGAAGAGGAAAGCTGACTTTGTCCTTTTTCATGTCTGCATGCAGCTGATTCAAACTGGATCTGGAAACAAGCTGGAATTAGTTGGATCTTGAAGCGGCTGGATCTGGAAACAAGCTGGAATTGCAAGCAGTTGGAATTGGAAGCAAGCTGGAATTTTGCCTTCGCATTGTCTTCTCTTTTATCCTTGAAGCTTTTGCAGTTCTTCTATTGTACATGCATCAGTGCAAGGTTGGCCGTAGATAACTCATCATCCTTATTTTTAATTGCATATGAGCAATTAAAAATTTTGGAAAGCACTCAGGGTGAATGAAAATTCAATGAAGGCTTCAACTGGAAGATGAGAGCACATGCACAAGGTCTTGGAAGGAATTTCCCACGCACTGTCTTCTTCATGGGCTGCATTCGAAACAAGAGGATGAAGCCTTTGTGCCAGAAGCTTTTGCAACTATGAGATCTAGATCTGGATCTGCATATGGATTTGCATCAGCATCTGCATCTGGATATGGATCTGCACCTGCATAACAAATTCTGGCAACTGGGCTATGGATGGAAAAGTTGCAGCTCGAATAATTCCACTGCTTTTAATCTGCACGCATGAGTGAAGTTTCTCCTACACGCATGAGTGAAGTCTTTCCTGCTCTGAATCTGTCTATCAATTTAGTAAGAGGTTCCGAGCCTTTAGATGCATGACTCCGTTGTGCTTTCTTTTTCATCTTTCTTCGCCATAGCTTTGTCTATCTTTGTCTAAATGTCTTTTTCTTCTTACTTGACTGGAATTCTTCAATACTGGTGCAGATCTGGACAATTCTTCAGATTCGGAGGATATATGCAATGTATTGGACATTGATAAAAACTCTTTCTCCTTTGTAAAGCACTGTAATAAATTCCTGCAATTTATTCGGACAAAAATAGCCACCGGAGCATGAATAGTGAATTTTAATTATAAAAATATGCACTTTTCAAGCTGCTGCCCCAAAAATGGTGTTTAATTTGCACATAAAGAGAGCATGAATCCTTTCAACAACACATGAGCTCTGTAACACTGTGCAAACAATTATGCGACAAAGATCAACTTCCTTCAAAGCATGTGCCAAATTTGGAAGCTTTTAGCCTTGTTTCCACCTTGCACGAGCAAAATCCTTCCTTTAATGGGGCGCACTTTTCCACTTGGCTGCAATTCTTGACACAATGAATTAAATAATTCACCCATATGGCTGCCCATGCTTATATAACCTTCACAATTATATAATTAATAATTGCCCTAACAATTAAAGGTAATTAATTAATTAAAAATCATGCTCTTCTCTTTTAAAAATAGCATGTTTAAGGACAACCATCCAATAAATTAAATTAATCCAATTTAATCATCCACACTTCACTTCACTTAAGCTTCACAGTGTGCTTTGACCATAGCCACTGAAAATAGGAATTAATATAATCATTTAATACTTTAAAAAGTATTAATTCCTTCTCAAAAGGGGCTGCATTAAATAAATTAAATTTATTTAATTTTGGAATTCTATTTCCAATTGATTTATTCCCCTTTGCTTTTGTTGACTTTTCCACAAGCCTAGGTGCCAAAATTGGGTGAATAAATATTAACAAATATTTATTTAATGCATTATTATTCACCCAAGGTGGGTCGCACTTTTTTGCATAATAGAATTCTATTTTTAAGAATTTCTGACAATGAGATTTTTAACCCTGCAAGGCAGGCAATAAAATCCCGTGATTTCACTTAAGTCACTTTTCTTTTATTTCACCATGGGAATTTTTACCTGCAGGGCAGGGAATAAATTCCCGCATGCCTGCGGCCTCTAACTTTCCCACTGCAACTTAAGTGAATTTTATATCACGGGAAAAAGTACCTGCAGACAGTGCGAATAAATTCCCACACACTGTTGCTTCTATTTTTCCCACTCTGCGACTTAAGTGAATTTTATAACATGGGAAAAGTACCTGCTTTGCGGTATAAAATTCTCATCATGCTGCTGCGGCTTCTATTTTCCATCGCACTTAAATCCTTTGTTTTCCAAAAATGCGCCCATCCCATGAGGGGCTTTACTGTCTGCGACTTCGCTTTTTCCCGGTGATCCGGACCTCCGATGGCGACTTCCTCCGGGCATAATGTGCGTATATGTTTTCAGTGCTCCGGGCCAAAAATCGGGCTTACCGTGAGGGAATTGCTCCAGAGAAATTTCACGAGAAAACGAAACGGGACACCACAAAAACACAAAAATTTGCCAAAAGTTACAAATAAAGCCCAAAACTTAAAATAAGTTAAAATCCTTAAGCACATAGGAATAATAACATATTCGCTCATAATAGAGTTAAAATAGAGCCAAATAGCCTCATACGGGGCTCAAAATAATTAAATACAAATTTCCATGAGACAAATCCCGATGATGAGAATAAAACAATTTTGGGCATCCGGGTATTTGGCGAAAAGGGCTAATATGGCTCTTTGGGATTATCTTAACGCAATACAAGAACTTTGGGCAATAAAAACAACAAACGACCCATTATTTTAAAAGTACGAAATTTTTTCGGGATACGGTAGTCCAGATTTCGGGGTGAAATCTGAGTGACACCGATTAGCTCCGTCTGTGGACATCTTTTTCTCTTGTCAGAATGACAAAGGGAAAAGATGAGATCCCAGCATCTCTGGTTTCGTATCTTGTTCTTTTGGGCACGGGGTCAGGAAAACAAACACAACACGACACCACCAAAACAAGACAAAACAAGGAAAAAAACAAACAAAGATTTATTTATATACATACAGGATTTAACCTGCTTTTTCAGTTGATGAACAACTTCAGATGTTGCCCGTTGAAAGGCAGTGGTAACTCAATTCCATCCCGGTAGGCAAGGAAGAAGGTATCCATTCCTGCAGCTCTTTTGATCACGAAGGGCCCTTTCCAGAGTGAATCGGATTTGTTATGCATGCCCTTCGGTTCATGTCTCTTGTCCCACCAGAGTACCCAATCTCCAATCTTGAACTTCCTTTCTTTGGCCTTCTTGTCAAAGACTCAGGCAAGTCCTTATCAACTTCATCTGGTGGTGGCTCATCCCTTCTTCTCTCTGTGGTAGGTAAGTCTGCATCAACTTCTCTCGTTCCCAGATTCACTTGTTGCACTTCGAAGGAAGAACTATCACCATATTCTTTGTTCTTCTTCAGGTACTGATCATGCTTGTTGAAAGTTTCCACTAAGGAAACCAAACCCTTGGGTATTTTGTTACCTTTTGGTTGGATCATTCCACTGCTATCACCATAACATGGATCATCTTTTTCTGTGACTGTTTGTCGTGGTGGTGATTTACTCCTTCAACATGCAGACATGCAGATGTTTGTTCAGGGACTCTGGGGTGGTAGATCATCTCCACTTTATAGCTTCCTTGTTTGAATATGGACGGTGGTCTATCCGGATTAAATAGTGCAGCTGTGACTGCCAAAGAATCTGCCTTGGAGTTTTGATTTATTGGAATGAAGTCAATAGAGAAGGCTGCAAAATTGAATGTGGCGGAAAGCACTTTATCTCTATAATGCTCCAGCTTATCTCTTTTGACTTGACTTTGCCCTCGAACCTGCTTTACTAGAAGTTCAACATCTCCTTGGGCTTTGAGGAGTTTTACTCCTTTCTTTTTAGCTTGCTCCATTCCTAGCAACAATGCTTCATACTCCACCGTATGATTGGTGTTCTCGAACATCAGCTTGTGGGAGTATGGAAATACCTCATAATCTGGAGATATCAGTAGAGCGCCAACACCTGATCCAAAAGAACAACATGTGTCTTTAAACTCTAGAGTCCAAATTTTTCTTCTTCTTTTGTTGGCTCTAGTTCTGGTTGAAGTTCTTGCTCTGGAACGCCTTTATCCATTTCCAAGAAATAGACCCCACGGTCAGATTCCTAAAAAGAATCTGAGATCTAGGATCCTCAGATTTTGTAACCGTGTACCTAGACTTCTTTTCCGGCTCTAGCTTTTGATTAATTCCTTTGATAGGAATATGCGCACAGGACCAATCCATCTTTACTTCTCCTCCCAGCTCTTTACAGAAGTTTCTACTCAGCAACATCCCGTAGGAGACAGGAATATCTGCAACTAAGATTGTCATCTTTAATCTTTTATCAGGAAAAGCTACGAAACACTTGTGCATCTTTGATTTGTCTGATTAAAGGGACTTGTCTCTCCATGGAGTAGCACCTTTTTATGGTCTTTGTCAAGGTAAGCCCAAGAGCATCTGCAACTTTAGCTGGCATGATATTATCAGAAGCACCCGAATCTAAAACACAATTGCTTAACTTGAAACCATTAAGCAATAGGGAAACATAGAATGGTTCCACTCTTTTAGAAGATGGTGAGGATTTAACAACTGCTGTGTTGTTCTGGGGAGGAGTATCTTTGGGCTTAGGCAAAAGGCCTTTTGATGTACTGGATTGTTCTGGTGATTGCACATATTTGACTAGCATATTTAACTGCTCAGGAAAAGCTCTCAGGTATTCGGCTTCTGACATTTGAACTTTAGTTTTCTTGGCATGATCAACAATGTCGAGGGAAGGAATAGATTCAGATACCTGAGCCGCTTTCTGTGGTTGAGATGAAGAACTTGCATTCTTATCTCTAGGAGCCAAGGAAGAAGGTAAAGGGCTGCCCCTTTTTTGTTCGTCAGCTAATGCCTCAGCTTGGCGAATTTGTGATTTTGTAAGTACTGCATATGTATGACCATGATCATCTTCATGAAGTTTCTCATCGTCATGTTCAGATTTGTAGTTTAGGAAATTAATGTTGGAGTCGCCAGCAGGAGCTACAAAATCATCATTCTCGAACTGATCAGCATCAGCTTCCTGGTCTTCTTCATTCATCTCCACGTTGTTTCTGGGAGCAGCTTCAATTGCTAATCTTTGGGAACCAGCAATGCGGTTCGGTTGTTGTTGTTGAAATTCCGAGCAGGGGCAGTGTTGTTGCCCTGAGCCATTTGAGCCATTTGTTTCTTCATCTGCATCATCTCATTTGCTAACTTTTGCAGTAGTGAATCGGAAGTAGTAGCAGAGGATGAACTTTCAGCTCTAGAAGTGTTTCTTTTTATCTTTCCAGCCATGATGAGGTCATCTTCAATTTCAACCGCCATGTTTTGAGCTGCTAACAAATCAGCAGGACGTGCTCTTCGCAGTTGATAGCTTACTTCAGGAAGCAAAGCATTGATGAAGAACACCTTTTGATTCTCGTCATTCAGAGAAGCAGAAGCCGGAATTTTGTACAGTAATATTTAGAATTTTGCAATAAAATCCCGCATGTGCTCATGTGGTTCCTTCTTCAACTGAGTCAGTTGGGTTATCAAAGTGCTGGAATCTTCGGCTGCCTTGAATCTTTTCAGGAATGCATCCCGCATAGTAGCCCAGTTGGTTATGGTGCCAGGAGCTAGCCGGTAGAACCATTCTCCAGCCAAGTCATGCAGAGTCTCTATGAAGAGTCTGACAGATACATCTTCATGTTCGACTGCAAGCACTCCACAGGATATGAAAAACGCAGCCAAGTGGTCATCTGGATTCTGCTTGCCATCTCCAAAGAATTTTGGAAAATTCTTTCTCGTCCCTTTAGGTAGATCATGCATAGGAGGAGTTAGATTCAGAGGTCCAAAGGCTGCACCCCATGGAACAGGCGCTGCAGGGGCAAGTGGGTTTCGGTTCAGCATGATGAACGGGGCACGTCCTCTCCAAGAGTAGACTTGATGAATAATTCCAGTGCTGGATTATGTTGAAGATGATCTGGATCTGGATGAGCGTGCACTCTTCTTCCTGGTGAAATACTAGATCTGCGGCTTCTAACTTGAGGAGGATGATTGAAATTGAATTGCTCCTGCAATCTAAGAAATGATCAGTCCTTCCTTGTGCCTTCATAAATCGGGTGAATGGACGTTCAGCCAGGTTGAGATTTGTATGGAAAACACTCTGATCTTCAATAGATAAGCTTTGATTTGCAAAGATAGTTGTTCCCCAGCAGAGTCGCCAAAAACTGTTGGCTAGATTTTCTGCATAGCATCAAACCTAGGCAGTCATGAGATAAATCTCCCTCATTTAACCGGTGAGGCTCCCGTGTCAGATTTGTCAATAAAAATGTGTTATTATCTATCAGGGGTTTTACTTTAACCACTTAGTTCATGAACCATAACTAAGAAGTTACTGCAAAGTAAGCAAGCAAGTTTGTTTAAGAAAGGAAATTTATAGAAGAAGGAAGTAAAGGAAATACGAGAGAAGAAATGGGAAGATGTGCATCCCAATTAGTAGATAGCAGAGCTAATTGCATGCACATAGAAGAAACTTAATAGATATGAACACACGAATCATAAAACAAAGGCAACTTTAGATCCGGATCTATAACAAACACAAAGTTTATTTAAGAGATCTAAGATTTAAAAGCAAGAAACACGATACCGTGACACAAAGTTCTCCGGAAACCTGCTCCTTTGTATTCCTTTGCTCCAAGTTGCTCTCAGGAGTTCAGCACAAAGTCTAGAACTCAGGATTGTTGCTTACAAATTCTGATTGATCATTAACCCGAAGGTTCTTCCTCTACTTATAGAATGTAGAGGGGCAATTACAAGTTGGAAGCTTTAGTTGAACTGGCACATGTGGAAGTCGGAAAAGAAACAATTGGCAATCTCCCTCCTAGAATTCCTCTTTGCATGACATGTATGATTTGCAACTGAAAATAGAACTTTCTATTTTGCACGACTGCCACCTATCTCCAAGTAGTTGACTTCTTCAAGTAATGGCTTTTTCAACCAATCACTTAAGTTGTATAATTGAATTGATCGTTCAATTACTTTGTCGAAGGAAAGAAGAAGGAAGAGGAAAGCTAACTTTGTCGGAGGAAAGAAGAAGGAAGAGGAAAGCTGACTTTGTCGGAGGAAAGAAGGAAGAGGAAAGCTGACTTTGTCCTTTTTCATGTCTGCATGCAGCTGATTCAAACTGGATCTGGAAACAAGTTGGAATTAGTTGGATCTTGAAGCGGCTGGATCTGGAAACAAGCTGGAATTGCAAGCAGTTGGAATTGGAAGCAAGCTGGAATTTTGCCTTCGCATTGTCTTCTCTTTTATCCTTGAAGCTTTTGCAGTTCTTCTGTTGTACATGCATCAGTGCAAGGTTGGCCGTAGATAACTCATCATCCTTATTTTTAATTGCATATGAGCAATTAAAAATTTTGGAAAGCACTCAGGGTGAATGAAAATTCAATGAAGGCTTCAACCTGGGAAGATGAGAACACATGCACAAGGTCTTGGAAGGAATTTCCCACGCACTGCCTTCTTCTTCATGGGCTGCATTCGAACAAGAGGATGAAGCCTTTGTGCGGAAGCTTTTGCACTATGAGATCTAGATCTAGATCTGCATATGGATTTGCATCAGCATCTGCATCTGGATATGGATCTGCACCTGCATAACAAATTCTGGCAACTAGGCTATGGATGGAAAAGCTGCAGCTCGAATAATTCCACTGCTTTTAATCTGCACGCATGAGTGAAGTTTCTCCTGCACGCATGAGTGAAGTCTTTCCTGCTCTGATCTGTCTATCAATTTAGTAAGAGGTTCCGAGCCTAGATCCGTGTTTCCAATATCTGCAAATTTAGAAGTGATGCATGACTCCGTTGTGCTTTCTTTTTCATCTTTCTTCGCCATAGCTTTGTCTATCTTTGTCTGAATGTCTTTTTCTTCTTATTTGACTGGAATTCTTCAATACTGGTGCAGATCTGGACAATTCTTCAGATTCGGAGGATATATGCAATGTATTGGACATTGATAAAAACTCTTTTTCCTTTGTAAAGCACCTGTAATGAATTCCTGCAATTTATTCAGACAAAAATGGCCACCGGAGCATGAATAGTGAATTTTAATTGTAAAAATCTGCACTTTTCAAGCCTGCTGCCCCAAAAAATGGTGTTTAATTTGCACATAAAGAGAGCATGAATCCTTTCAACAACACTTGAGCTCCTGTAACACCTGTGCAAACAATTATGCAGACAAAGATCAACTTCCTTCAAAGCATGTGCCAAATTTGGAAGCTTTTAGCCTTGTTTCCACCTTGCCTGAGCAAAATCCTTCCTTTAATGGGGCGCACTTTTCCACTTGGCTGCAATTCTTGACCTGTGAATTAAATAATTCACCCATATGGCTGCCCATGCTTATATAACCTTCACAATTATATAATTAATAATTGCCCTAACAATTAAAGGCAATTAATTAATTAAAAATCATGCTCTTCTCTTTTAAAAATAGCATGTTTAAGGACAGTCATCCAATAAATTAAATTAATCCAATTTAATCATCCACACTTCACTTTACTTAAGTTTCACGGTTGTGCTGCTTTGACCATAGCCACTTTGAAAATAGGAATTAATATAATCATTTAATACTTTAAAAGTATTAATTCCTTCTCAAAAGGGGCTGCATTAAATAAATTAAATTTATTTAATTTTGGAATTCTATTTCCAATTGATTTATCCCCCTTTGCTTTTGTTGACTTTTCCACAAGTCTAGGTGCCAAAATTGGGTGAATAAATATTAACAAATATTTATTTAATGCATTATTATTCACCCAAGGTGGGTCGCACTTTTTTGCATAATAGAATTCTATTTTTAAGAATTTCTGACAATGAGATTTTTTACCCTGCAAGGCAAGGCAGACAATAAAATCCCGTTATTTCACTTAAGTCACTTTTCTTTTATTTCACCATGGGAATTTTTACCCTGCAAGGCAGGCAATAAATTCCCGCCTGCCTGCAGCCTCTAACTTTCCCACTGCAGCTTAAGTGAATTTTATATCACGGGAAAAAGTACCCTGCAAGGCAGGCAATAAATTCCCACCTGCCTGCTGCTTCTATTTTTCCCACTGCAGCTTAAGTGAATTTTATAACATGGGAAAAAGTACCCTGCTAGGCAGGTATAAAATTCCCATCATGCCTGCGGCTTCTATTTTTCCCATCGCAGCTTAAATCCTTTGTTTTCCAAAAATGCGCCCATCCCCGCAGGGGCTTTTCTGTGCACGACTTCGCTTTTTCCCAGTGATCCAGACCTCCGATGGCGACTTCCTCCGGCATAATGTGCGTATATGTTTTCCAGTGCTCAGGGCCAAAATCGGGCTTACCGTGAGGGAATTGCTCCAGAGAAATTTCACAAAAACGCAACGGGACACCACAAAAACACGAAAAATTGCCAAAGTTACAAATAAAGCCCAAAACTTAAAATAAGTTAAAATCCTTCCCAGCACATAGGAATAATAACATATTTGCTCATAATAGAGTTAAAATAGAGCGCAAATAGCCTCATACAGGGCTCAAAATAATTAAATACAAATTTCCCATGAGACAAATCCACGACGAGAATAAAACAATTTTGGGCATCTGGGTATTTGGAAAAAGGGCTAATATGGCTCTTTGGGATTATCTTAACGCAATACAAGAACTTTCGGAAATAAAAACAACAAACGACCCATTATTTTAAAAGTACGAAAATTTTTCGGATAGGGTAGTCAGATTTCGGGGTGAAATCTGAGTGACACCATAACTTTTCATCTAACTTCTTTCTATTTTGCTTGTGTATGTGCATGCTTGCTTTGGACCCGAATAATCTAAGGTGTGCAATAGATGGCTTCCTTTTTTACCATGATTCTTGTGGAGTTACTCCATCAAGAGAAATTGTGGGCACTCTGTTCAACAAATACATTGTTTTCTTTATTTACCTTTAAAATGTCCTCGCTAATCTAGAATCATTGATCATGCACTACACCATTTCCATGATAGTACAATTTCTTCTCTCAAGAACACCATTCTGCTGCGGTGTGTGTGGAGGAGGCATTTTTCAACAAATTCAGTGAGCTTATAGGTAGGATTTGAACTCATTATTGGTGAATTACCCCCTCAATCTGAGTGAAGAGTTATGATGTGATGAACAGTTTCATTCTCTACAGCCACTTTGAACCTTTTGAAGTTTTCAAAAGCATCACTTTTCTTATGAAGACAATATATCCACATTTTCCTTGAATAATCATCAACACAAAGCATGAAGTATCAGAATCCATAATGAGTTGGTTGCATCGCATCATACCACAAATATCGACATGAACCAAATAAAGCTTACCATGAGCTCGATAAGTACTCTTCTAGAATGAATCTCTGTGTTGTTTTCCTGCTAGGTAGTGAGGACACTTATCTATATCCTTCTGGAGAGATGGAAATCCTTTTACCATGTTGTATCGGCAAAGTGTTTCGAGATAATTGAAACTAATGTAACCAAGTCTCCAATGCCAAAATGGTGCGGAGGTAGAATTCTTAGCCACAAGTGCATAATCATCTCTGTGGAAAAAATAAAGTTGGAACATGTGTCCCACATTAGAGGCTTTTGCAACAATTTTTGAGCCTCGTGATTTATCTCGAATTAAACACATTTTCTTACCGAATGACTATCAAAGTCAATCTTCAAATTATGATCTAGAAGTTAACTTATAGATAGTAAATATTTTGCTAAACACTGGGACATATAGTACATATGATAATCTACAATGCGTGAACCAAGACGCAGATAAATGTTCTCGATCCCATGTACAATGTATGAAGAATCATCACCTAATAAAACATGATTTTTCAAAGGTGTGTCCCTAATTGTGATAAACCGACTCTGTACCAGTCATGTTTCAAGTGGCTCCCGAATCAACATACCAAATGTCACTAGAAGACATGGATGGTTCACTGGAATGAGCAATGTATAAGAAGTATTCATTATCCGAATGTTCTTCTTTCTCGGATATATTTCCTTATTGATGGGATTTTCTTCGCACGCTTCCCCTCTCTTCTTCCCTTGATTGTAGTATGATTTTTACTTGTGAAATTGTTTATTTTGAGGTCCGTAATTACTTGATGAACCTTTCTTATAGGTATTGAACAAAAATATTATATATCATGTCCTCTCTTGCAAATAGGAAATTTATTCTTATTCTTATTCTATTTTTCCCCATCTTTGATGTTGTGTTTAGGAATTTTGAGAGGAATTAGGTTTTCCTTTTCCTTTCCATTTCTAATGAGAAGAAAGTTCCTACTCCTTTTTTCATCTTTGTTCTACATCACTTATTCTTTTGTAGTAGGTTCACCAACTTTTCAAAACTAACTATTTGATCTGAAAAGTTGAGTGTTGTCACAAAAATTTGGTATGAAGGAGGGAGTGCTCTCAAAACAATGGGAATGAGAGCTTCATTAGTGACCTCCTCTCCTAGGGCTAGAAGTGAAGCCCTCAATTCTACAACTCTTCTCAAGAAATATTTTATTTTCTCATTTTGTTTGAACTTCAGTGTGTGTAACTAACTTTGCAAATTTAGTATTGTATTCTTATTCTTGGCCTCGTACACTATGCTCAACTTATCCCACACTTCTTTGGCTATTTTGGCATCTCGAATGTGGGGTTGCACATCATCGGACATTGCAAACAAGATTATCATCTTGGCCTTCTGATTGGATCTATCAAATTTTTGTTGTTGAGTTGTATCAGTTGTTGATTTGGTTATAAAACCATTCACAACATTCCAAATCTCTTCAAACTCAAGTTGTGTTTTGATTTTTGTCTTCCATGTTGCATAGTTATTTCCTCTTAGAAGTTGAGAATCTGAAAGAAAGAACTTGGGGAAATGGTTCCCATTTTTAGAATCAATCGACAAAGGGCAAGGCTCTTATCACTCCAGGTATATGGTCTCCTAATCTATATACCGTCAGTCGATATCTTGAACCTATCTATATACATGCCCTTTCGATATACATGTCAAGTATGTGGAAGAAGCTCTCCCTTTCTATATACTCGCAATACGTGAAAGAGGCGTTAAGTACATACATGAAAGAATCCTATACGTGGTACTAAGATAGTACTTGAAATAGTTCTATATGATTATTGACATCGGCTAAAAGAAATATCCTCATATGCACGCGTAACTTCACTATATACTCGGATAATTTCAGTGTCCGAATTTACGTCATGTAATCATTCACAAACGGATGAGAGGGCTCAAAGTGTGTGCATTGTGTCCTTATTACTCCTTCTCAATTTATAGGTACGATGCCTAGATGATGTTGTTAGAGCTATATTAGGCATTAAGTGTAGTAGTAGTCGTGACGAATTTACCCGTAACCACTTCCCAGAGGCACTTTTTATACCAAATGCTTCGAATAAGATCTAAAGATCTTGTGAGTGATATAGAATCAATTTTTTTATTATTTTCAATTACAAAACTCTTCCAATTTTTAAGCAGCTACAATGGTTTGTAGTTGAACATGGAAACTCGCAAGTTAGTACAATGCATCTGAAAAATACAATTTCATCCTATATGCAGAAAAATTGAATGACAGGAATTTGTTTTGTTTTGCGAGCCCTTAGTGGCCTCTGGATCTCAATACGGATTTCTATGTGAAAAACCAAAAAAAGGCTAAAAATGCGCTTTTAATGTCCCCTCCTTTGGCCAATGTTTCTCGAATAAAAAAATATGTAATGTGGGAGAATATTTTTTTACCCCAAAATTAGGGTTTTCTCCTTTAAATCTAGTGGTTGGTTTAGTTGTATTTAGGGGTTTTAGTGGTGATTTCAACCTCTAAGTATGGTGATTTTTCTATTTTCTCCGCCAAGTTCAATATTGTAAAAACAATGGGTTTTGGAGGGGTTGAACCCTGAACCTCACACCCCTAGTGCTTTGCCACTATCCAACAAAGTGCCCAATGTGCTTTTTAAATAAAATGAAGAAAATTGTATTTAAACTAGAAACCGATCACTAACCTTTAAAAGTAAATGTGGCATTGATCGGGTGGACTCCACGTGTTGGTGTGACATGTTCGAGAGGTGTTTTAGGTTTTTGGGTAATCCGGATCTAATCGCCTTTGTATTGTTTGATCCGTTATTTATTTATGCCTCGATTTATTTTCCTCCACCATTTTTTTGAAAGCATCCGTCATTTTTATTGCTTTGTTACGGGGTTTCCGTGTATTGGGATTATAGCATGGTCCCATGTTAGGGGCTATTGCTCCTATTTATTTGGGAAATATGGTCCCATGCAAAAAAATTATTACTGCTACTAAAACCCAACAAAGTTCTGAAATTTCTCAACAGCTATACTTTAGGGAGAGGATTTTCAGCCCCATAAAGTAGTTGGGGGCACAAAATTAAATCAGCTACTTAAAAATTTTAGGGAGCTTTTTTGACACTTGGCATTTAGTTTAAGCTTCCCTCTCAAATTTCCATCCAAAAATTTATTTCGGATTCATGGGACCCTACTTTTGCTAGTGCTAAAGCTTCCTATTTTATCTCTGCACATAAAAATAAAAAATCATGGGACCCTATTAATGCTAAAATATCCTATTTTTTCTCTCCCGCATCTACTCAAAAAATTTAGCTTTCCCATTACATAGGACCATGCTCTTACCTCTACTTTTGTTTTGTTAGCAAGAATGTTTGACGTTGAATGGAGCTCGGTAAATGCCCGGGTGGTATGTGAGTTTGATTCCCCTCACCAATGGAGATCCAACTTGGTCCTTCAAACACAAGGTGCTTGGATCAATTTCAATGGGAGACAGTGGTGTTGGCCCGACCCATCATATAGAGTTGTAGCAAATCCAACATGCTCGATGCACAATGAAGGATGGCTTGGCGTTTGCAAAACAATGCAAGTTGAATGTCAATACAACTCAACATTGAACAAACACACCATCTCATTAAGGGGGTTAGGGTGGATCTCGCCAATGTAGAATGCATTAAAAAAAAAAAAATTTGAATATGGCTTGTCTCGTGCAAAAAAAAATCTCGGCCTCTTCCTTTTCACCAATGGGTAGCCTACCAAGAGCTCGAGAGCTCGATCCATAATGCAAGAGTCTTGGCTTGTCTTGTGTAAAAAAGGGCTTGGTCGATGTGCTCATCCAATGTAACAAAACTTTTTAAACAACTTGCTAGCTCAATGCAAATGCAACTCACTCAGACAATTACAAACAATGTTAGCTCGATCTCCTAAACAGAGCTTAGTTGAAAAGCGCTTCGCTCAACTTGACCTTGGATGGCTTAGCTCTATCGAGAGAGTTCGGTGACTCCTACAAGTAGCTCAATGAATAGGAGCCAAAAATGCGTAGTCCTCCAAATGTGGTAGTGAATCACCAGACCTCTAGATTTAGAGGCAAAACCCCTTATGGGAAAAAAAAATTATATTTTTTAATTTCCTCTTCTGAAGCAATTGTTTTCTTGGTGTGGGGGGCACTAGTGCAAAAATAAATTGTGTTCCAAACACCTAGAATGGAACAAGAGGTTGTGGGGATACAGGGATGGGGATGGGAAGTTGCAGGAGGTTGCACAGGCTCTCCAAATGTGTAAATGCTTCTCCAAGCTACACCTATCTCTTCTTCTCTCTCTTTCCACACCTTCACACCTTCTTTGTTCACAGTTCTAGATTAACCTACTCAGTACCAAATGTAAATAGTGAACAAGGGCGGAAGCCTGATGATTTTATTAATGTTCGGAAAATCAATTATAGAATGAATGACTGCAATATTTATAAATCTTACACGACATGTACAAACAAATATGTGGTTGCAACTATGCAACAAAATATACATCCAACAATAATACAAACAAATGATTGTTCCAACTAATGAAACAAATAAACCTACGGGATTATAATAATCCAAATATTATGGTTATAAAATCATAACCATTCAATAATTAATCAATAACTAATTACATTACTGAATTATTAATTACATAAGGTAATACAATGCATAATTAACCTTATTTTACCTAACTGAGATAATATATCATATTTTAATACAAGTAGAAGAATCTATGGTAGTTTTATGTCAAGATATTTGTCAAAATGTATCTTATTCCCTTGAAGATATAAATGATTCCATGATTCTCACATATTATCAAATTTAGGGATGGGTCTTTGAGGTTATTGAGGCTTCTTACAACTATATTACATGCCCTTTTTGACCACATCCACTTGTCCCATACCTATCTCACTATATTTTACTTTATTTTTTTACACTACACAATTACCAATCATATATTAGAAAGGTTGGTTGTTCAATATTTTTATACCCCTTACATCCTATATTAGATAGGTTGGTAGTCCAATATTTTGGTACCCCTTACATCCTAGCTTAGACGGGTTGGTGGTCCAATATTTTGGCTATCCTTTACATATTGTATTAGATAGGGTGGTAGTTCAATATTTTTGGCTACCCCTTACCATCTATATTTTTTATTGAATGGTTAGTTCAATAAATTTAGCTGCCCTTACCATCCACAGGTTTTAGATAAGATGGTCAGTCTAACCACCTCATCTACCCCTTACAATCCAATGTAATACTACATTATTTTACATGCCAATTAATTCCCATATTTTGACTACCTGTTTACATCCTATTTTTATTTAAAGACTCCATGTGACATCCTTTGGATTTAATTTTACTATTTATTTCTTACTTAAAATTTTAGTATATTTTATCCATTTACACTCTTTTATACTCATGTTTAACACACCACTCACTATACATCTTACTATGTTTTTTCTACCTTTTGCATTGGTTTGCATTTCTATTTCTGACATATCTAATTCATACTTCCTCTTAGATCATCCCAATTTTAGTCTTCATCCTTGATATGAAGTCCCTCTTTCTTACTTCTCCCTTCGATCGATTATCAACTCTATCTATTATTGTATCATTCATATCCTTACATCTTCAACTTATCCCATCATTATCTCACTTGATGAACACTTAGATTGGAGATGATACCACACTCTTTTCTTATGGTAGGTCTAAATGTACCTAAGCATATTGATTTTTAGGTTATACTTTTTAGTGATTAGGTGTATGATCTCTTATGCTATTCATACCTAATAAATCAACCGTCTAAATTTGTAAAGAGGAGGAAAAGAAAAATCCATATTATCAAAATAAAATAAATATAAATAAATTATTACAATAAATCAAAGTAAATCATTAACACAAAATACATGATATTATCATATTTGTATCCATATATTATCTTGGTTGAAATCCTAATATCCACAATTGTTCTTATTGCAAGGATTAAGGTCATTTGGGGTTTGGTAGGTTTTTCAATTAGGGTAGTAGACCTCCTATCTATCATTCAATTCCCCTTCTTTATCACACTAGTACCTATAGAAACTCAAATTTGGTAATTCTACTCTTTGACGCTTTGCTAACCTTGGCATTGATCTCTTGCTCAAATAAGTGCACTTTACCCATTCTCATCTGGTATATCCATGGGTATATTATCTAGATTTATTGATCTTATACACTCATCTATCGACAATTTTAGCTAACTAAACACATAAAACACAATAATAAAATCCACTTATCAGCCTCCAAAATTTACATGGTAGATTATCACGTTTAGGTCAAAAATGTATAGTAGGGGCAGGAACACTTGTACAATCTTGAACCTAGTGTATGGTTTCAACCGTATTCACTTCGGCCCCAAAATTTTTGTTACACATTATTCTTTGGGTTATTTACTCCTCCTCAGGTAACCTTTGTAACTTAAATCACCTTCAAAGCATATATAAGAAAGTAAAACTCGCCTCATTTAGAACCTAGCACTTTTATGGAATCCTATTCCAAAAACTAGCACAAAAGAAACCCAAAGCTCCCTACACTCTGAAAAGACCTTTGCATATTCATTAGGGCAGCACCATCTATAAGTGTGCAACTTCTCACTAGCTCTAAGGGACTACTTCCCACATTTTCAAGCACTCAAAGTCACTCACTCAAGTATATTTGCAAGAAAGAAACTTGAGTAAAGCATTTTCAAATGAAGGATGTCAAATTTTATTGCACTACAACTAGATATCACATGATATGTGGAGAATGATGTGTGGTTTGAGGTCACTTTGGACTAGTGCTGATTTTAGTGGTGCACAAGGATGCCCACAACCCAACTAACATTTACTTTGTAGGAATTATCATTCATGGTTAGGGTTTGAAATATTGACTAGAGAATTCGAGATACACTCATAGTGTAACCGATAATAACTAATAAAGAGTGAAAAGAGATTCGAACAAGTGATAAACTTAGAAATCCATAGACCACAATTTTGAGTAGGTGCAAAATCTGTTAAAAGAGGTGAAGATAGTATAAACATTCCTGCCCTTAATGTACAATCCTAACCGAGGATATTTTCAAGTCACAGTTCCAGTTCTAAAGAATTATTAGGTCTAGGTACCCTTGTTTCATCATCTACATCACCCATATCATTCCAACATCACAAGTAATCATCTAAGTGCACCCAATCTTGTGTATTTGTGAGCTTATATTGCATTGTGTATGTTTGTTAAAAGTATTGATTCATTATCCTAGTATTGAATGGTTAATGTTGGAAGTTAATTAATTGAAATAACCCCCATGTAGATATTATTTCATTTTTTGTTTGATTACGGCATGTATAAATCCTAATCAAACTTTAACGGGGTGAAAATATTTGGTGAAACTAGCCCTCGAATCGAGCATTGTGTCTCAAACCCCTGGTGGCCCTAGGGTTTCTATTCTATTTTATTTGTATATTGTACTTTATCATGCCAAATCTCATGGATCATTATCAATATCTATGTAGCTTTCCCACATCTTCTGATTCGCATTCCACCCCTTCTCGTTCTTGTGCCTAATTCTATGATGATATATTTTTTAATACTATTTTGACTATTAATGTTGATCATACACAAGGTGATGGTTCTAATACTCACTCTAAAATCATAATTGGGACCTTACTAATGATGATGCCCAAAAATTTGCACATTTTTTACAAGATAATCCCTTTAACATTGATATCTTACTATATGTTGCATGAGAGCAACTTAAGAATGCTCCATCATCTAACTTAGAAACATATACTATTCCTACATCTATGGTGCCCACATTCTTGGGGGATATAACATTCCAATGCATAATGGGGTAAGTACGTAGAAATTGGGGCCAAAATGGGGTCTTAAGTGGACACTTTTTTGAAAAACAAGAAACTTCAACTTGTACAAGTTATTTGAGATAGTTACACTCAAATTTTGAAGATGTTATAAAAACATGAATTGTAGCATTTCGAGTCTAGTTTCTAAACTACTATTTTATTTTAGAAAATGGTTAAGTGTAAGTGGGTTAAAGAGATAAAATGTCAATAGGTGCTCCTATTTTTGTAAAAAAACATAGTAGATAGTTGGTCATGCCCCCATTTTTCAACCCTATTTATTATTTTTGAGAACTCTTTCGTAGAAAGATAGGTAAGAGCATCTAGTTTGGGATATTTTTAGTGATTTTTTTAATGATTTTCCAAGTACACAAATTTTGAAAATTGAAAAATAATAAATAACCAACCATGCCTCCCTAACGCCTCAAAAAATATCGAAAATTAGAATTTATTTTTTAATATGTATAGAATTAGTCCTAGTTTGGGAATGTATAATTTTTATTCAATTTGGAGAATTGAAACAAAAATACTTGACAAAAGATAGGCATTTAAAATCACTAAAAATAGAGGTATAAAAGACATAGTTTAAAATAAATATAAACGGTAATCTTACACTAGTAAAAAAATAAAAGTATATATTTAGAAAGAAGATAGTTTTCTTTACATTGTACGCATATTTTTAAGAAATATTGCAATCTTTTTTATAGGATTTATTATGGTGAAAGAAGATTTTATGATTTTTCAACCAAAAACATGTAGGTTCTTATGTTGTAATAGGTGCGGGGCTCAAGTTTGGGAAAACCAAAACACTTCCAAGCCTAGTAGAGCTTGGTTTGTGTGCACAATTCTACAAATGCGTACACACTATAATGTATACGTGTTACTTATTGTATGGTGTAATATATATGTGTGTGAGATATTTCTGTTTATAATTTTTTTTAAGTTTTTCATTTATTATTCAAATTTATTTTAGTAAATATAAGAAATTAAGGTCACATTGCACCTTATGGAACTAGTCTCATAGCTCAATCTGTCACAGTTTAGGAGATAGTTTTTCATAATCTAATCTTTTCGGTGCATAGGTATTTTCCAAGATTTCAACATTCAAAGATAAAGCTTTTAGGGTATAAATGCTATAATTAACGTCTCTTTTAGGAAATAATATAGTCATTGTTTATATTTTGGGAACTTTTGGATTGCTTCTCGACATTTTTAGGAGTGTTAGATGTCTCAAAATAGATTTTAAAAACCTCACAACTCCCAAAGATAACAACTACTTAAATATATGGAATCATGAAATGCCTTATAATACACAACAAATAAAAACACATGAACATGTTTTTCTTAATTTAAAAATACTTGATGACATCTAAAAATACTACTCCCACTATTAGGACTATTACAAAAATCAACAAAAATAAAAAAAATCCTAAAGCTATTGCAATGGTGTTTCTTCGTGACCTTTGAAAAGTTTCACTTGTTCCGTGCGAATCAACATATATCTCTACTTTTTTCACTCTAACCCCTCAAATGGTAGACTCGACTCACTTCATGCACACACAGATGCTCTTTCACTTGTGTTATCAATGTGTATTATACAATTCAATTGTTACACAAATCATTTGTGAAAGCCCTATGTAATCATCACCATCAACTAACTTTTGTGTTGCACTTTCCTTTCTCCATTATCCTTCTCACCATACTTATGTTTTTCCATACATAACTAATATTGTAAAAATTATGTAAGAAATTCAATTCCCTAGTGACACTCTTGCATCACAAATTTCAATCAATTTGACTGATTGATTCATGCCTAGAGTTTTAATTGTCCCTAGATGAAGTTAAAATTCAAATTATATAGTTCGAATAAGTTTCACATGGCTCAATTTAATCAATATTTCTTCTCTTATTGAACCAATCAACTAAATATGTAATGCATGATATAATTATGGGACCTGCTTGAGTCGAAATTCACATCACATAGTAACAACTATGATTAGGGTCTCAATTTTTCCTAAATTGTCTCTTTAGCTTTGAACGAATTGACTAATGACAACACGAAAGGTGGTGACCACTTGAAAAAGTTTGTAGAGTTAACACAGTGGAATGAAACTCAATGGTTTCTTCTCATTCACTCAATGGCCTTTATGGAGCTTGGAACTCTCTTCTAGATATTTTACAAACTCTTGTTGTTCTTCCTAGGGACCTATCCTAGAGTGGTTATTCTCTCTACTTGGCTCTAATGGCCTAGAATGACATATCCTCTCTCAGTTGGCTTCTACTCTCTCACATTGTCATGTGTGCCTTTATCTTCACCCACCTCAAATCCTCAAATTAGATTATTATATGCTTGCACATGCATTTACAATCTCTCACATTTCCACTAGGGTCTCCTCTTTTGCACACTTAGTTGTGCACCATGGTAATATTTTGTTCACTCTAGTCATTTTGGTGGGATTTTTTATGCACACCCTTCATTTTTAGCTACGTAATTTGTTAGAATATTTAATATTAGGTGTTCTTATAAATAAATTATAGTTTATGATTAAATAAATTAAAATATATAATATTTTACTTTATTTAAAATAAACTACATGTTTATTATGTTAATTGGTTATTTAAAAATCAATTAATGGTTGCGGGGTACTTTGTGAGAAATCACACCCGTTTGATTTATTAATATTGACCCATGGGGTCATTTCAAATGTAATGAATTTAGAATTCATGGAGGAGTGAAGTGAGGGGAATGGATATGTACTGGACTTAGTTTCTCATTAATGGAAATGTTACCTTGTTCGTGGTTTTTAAACCCCTTGGGGGTTTTGATGTTAAATATTTGTGTCTGTGTTATTTGATTTTTATTACATTTGCTATAATGTTTTTGTAATTTTTTATATTAATTTAATTAATCTCATATATTATTTAATGGTTAATGTGTTTAACCCTTGAATCGACATGACATCGAAAGCGAGGTTCAAAAGGTTTCAAATAAATAAATTAATTTAATCTAGTGTTTGGGAGTCTGAAATTACATTTTTAATACCTAAACTTTCCCCTATTTTTCTTACACAAAACACAATAAATTATTAAATATTATGATTTTTCATTGAAGGGCTCAAAGATACCTTTCCAATGAGACCATTTTTTCCTAATTTAGAGTTGTGGAGAGAAAGTTATGGCCATTTAAAGTTGTGCATCTCGGGAGGAACAACAAGTCGACATATGGCAACTTTTGATTTGCTTCAAGTTTTTCTATGTGTGCCTTTGTGATTATTTCCTTATTTCCCTCATGTCTACCTTTTACCTTCCACATGTCTCCTTTGAATACCTCAACCCTTCTCGGACCAAAAAAATTATTTGAAACTCAATTTATTCCACAGACTTGATGTCCATGAAATACATTTGGTTGAAAATCCTGCAAAATTACACCATGTGTCCGTTTTTTATCCCTTGGATCTATAACACATTGCCAAAATTCTAAATAAATTTATACCTTTATATTAGTTACTTTCCTTGATCAAATATCATTATATGCGATTTGATTAATAAATTTGGTTAGTATTTGACATGTGGTTTGCTTAATACTACTAAGCCTTGGTCACGAACCTGAATTTGCAATTAATATCCTTGATAAAGATGGAAATTTCATAATCAATTTGAGTATTCTCAAATATTATTTAGTTATGTAAATTACTTACTTAATATAAGTAATTTTAACCAATTATCAAAGATAAGTCTTGTTAATGACTAGTTAATGGATTTGAAATCAAGATCTAGTTGAGTATATTAGTATATGATTACTAAAAATAGTATTATATATATATCAAATGACACTTGAGGACACCTTTTTGTTTGTATTGGAGACATCTAATACTAATTGCATCTAATATATATTTTATAAGATTAATATGTTGAAATTGTTCAACATATTGGTAATATAACATGGTTAGTTGTTAAGCATATTGTTATTTAAGTTTGTATACAACTTGTTTTTTAACCTATCAATGTAATATTTATAGATGGTTAAAATTGAAATCAATAATTATTTATATTATTATTATGATAATGCATGTTTATATGGATATTGTGATTCTAACTATGTTGGTGATGTGTTAGAAAATATACTGACTAGATATGTGTTCCATTTGAGTACAGTGCCATTACTTGAAGTAGTAAAAAGAAACCAACATTCTCCATTTATTCTATTGAGGCGGAGTATATAAGTGCAATGGAAGTAGTGAAAGAAGCCATGTGGCTAAATCAGCTGTTGGAAGAGATAAACATGGAAGCTAAAAGAAGTAATCCCCTTCTATGTGATATTTGGAGTTGCATTACTCTTGCTAAGAATCTAGTTCATTATCAGAGAATGAAGCATATAGAGATTCATATGCGTTTTATCTGAGAGAAGGTTCTCTACAGTGATATATATCTCCAGTACCTCCCAGTTGAAGATCAAGTTGTAGATATGTTTACATATCCATTTTGTGATGTAAATCTCTACGAGTTTCATGCGATTATTGGCCTTTCGAGTTTCCATTGAGGGGGAGTGTCGTATGAAAGTGTCACCTCCTAACTTCTCCTCTATACTTCTACTCCATTGTAAAAGATTTTTTTATGATCTTTGTAAACTTGTCACTCTAAGTTTACGGTGTACATTCTAGTGTGTTGCATATGTTGTAAAGGAGGTCCTTATGTTATAAAAGTCTCCTAGAGATGTTGGTTGAGATATTTTCCATGAGAAACTATGAGATGTAGTCTCAAAAATCATGCTTAGCCTAAATCATTCACTACTAATTTATGGATTCCAAATCCTTTTGTACCAAAAGGTAAGATGAGCATGATGAAGGTGTATAAATCCTTCAAATGTGATATGCTAGCCTAAACCTTCACTATGGTTTATGGATTTGTAAATCATGTTGTATAAACAAGTAATGTTGGCATATGTTCCCCACTTAATATTAAGGGGGTGTTAGAACATTTAATATTAAGTGTTCTTATAAATAAACTATAGTTTATAATTAAATAAATTAGAATATATAATATTTTAATTTATTTAATATAAACTACATGTTTATTATGTTAATTGATTATTTAAAAATCAATTAATGGTTAAGGGGTACTTTGTGAGAAGTCACACCCATTTGATTTATTTATATTGACCTGTGGGGTCATTTCAAATGTAATGAATTCAAAATTCATGTGATGAATTCATGGAGGAGAGAAGTGAGGGGAATGGAGATGTACTAGACTGAGTTTCTCATTAATGGAAATCTTACCTTTGTTTGTGGTTTTTACCCCTTGGGGGTTTTTCCACGTTAAATCTTTGTGTCTATGTTATTTTATTTTATTACATTTTTATAATGTTGTTCTAATGTTTGTTATATTAATTTAATTAATATTGAATCTTATTTAAATGTGTTTAACCCTCGGACTCGACATAATATTCTCTCCCTTCTCTTTTATTTTCTCTACCACCTCATCCTATGGATTCATGCAATCTCATGTGTATTGATGGTCTATAGTGACCATATCCTCCTTCATGGAAACCTCCTTCCTCATTGCAACATTCTTACGCACAACCATGTACCTTTGGGTGACTTCTCTCTTCACCCATATAACTAATTATTTCATATAATGATGTAATTAGGGTCCATAAAACCCAAAAACACATCATATAGTCACATTTTATTTACTGTGCATGATGTTATTGAGACCAACTAATCCATAAATCTCATCACATCATCATAATTAAGTTCATATGACTCAAATAGGGTAAACTACCTCTCTTCTTGAGCTAATCAACCAAATTTTCAATGTTTAATGCAATTAGGGCCAAAAACATATTATATAGTCATAAATTTTAAGTTTGTAGGGCTCAAATGATGCAAGGGAAATCAAGAGGTATATAGAGAAATTTTGGTGTGTTGAGGTCTTAGACCTCATTTTGGGTGAATAAAGTCTTGTCTTCTTGTTTTTTCTTGTTATCTCCTTGTATCATAGCTTTTCAAACTTGTTTTCCCACTAAAACCTAATATTTTAAGAATTCAAATTCCTAGTTTATCTAATAGGTGTTTTCCTTTAGTCTTCTCTCCTTGCTTGATCTTGATCCTTCAAGGAAATAGAATGGAAACTTAGAGGCACATTGTGGATGGAAGATCAACTTATTCAACTTGTAAATTCTTGTAACCCATCTTGGTTAAGAAACCAAAAATGTGTTTATTTTTCTCTAACTGAGTTTAAATGATAAGGGAGAGAGGATGGGGGATTTTTATTTGAAGAAAAAGAGTTTGTAATGGAGTGGGAAATGAAAAAATAGATTTTCAAGTTTTATATGCAAGGTTGTAATAATATACCAAAGAAGTTCATAGATTTGTGTTGTTCATGATTCACTAATCCTATCTTAACAATGGAATGAAGTTGTTGCATAGTTCCAAGGTTTAGAAACACTCATCTCGACTTGGTTATTTACCTAACTCTATATTTGTTTCATGAGAATAGTCAAATCCTAAATATAGTAACCATAATCAAATTAACATCCTTACTCCTGTTATGGGTATGTAGATGTGTAGATGATGTTTAGGAAGGTTTGAAGCATGTATACATTAATTTAGAATACTCCAAGACAATTTTTTTATAAAACCATGTTATGAATCTTTGTTCTACCATAAGGCTTAGTCCTAGAAATGTATTGTGAGAAGTTTTGGTGTTCCCATGTAGAAAGGGATTTTTATGACAAGAATGGTTTTTAAACCTTTATTATAGAGGAAAAAAACTAAAGTTTTTATGTGTGTAAAAGTCTCCTTATAGGATATCTTTGACATCTTATACAATCATGTGCAAGACTCTATTTGGGTTGAATTGAGTGAAATCACTATTAGTTGGGAGTATACAAGTAGACCATCATAAAAATAATTAGATTAGTGTGCAGTCACTAGATTGAGTGAAATCACTATTAGTGTGGGAGTATTCATGATCATAGGTCCAATATCCTATTTTCCTATTCATAACTGAGTCTTTCTTATTTTCTTCTAAAGGGAAAGTTCCCATGAGGCTTGGATTTTACTCTTCTTGAAATTGATGATAATTTTATAGTACACTCTCATTTACTATCTCCCTCTTACCACTTTCACCAAATTCCTTTTTTGCAATGCATGAAATTATTTCAATGGTGTCTTGGCCATATATGAATTTATTTCAATGGTGTCTTGGCAACAACACAAAAGGACATATAAAATAATTTCTCTTGATGTTTATGTAGATTTTATTGTTTATGAAATATGTTGCACTTGAATCAACCTTCCTACTCCTACACTAAGGTGAGAATGCAACTGATTTTCTTATCATAAATCTTGATGAAAGTCCCGAGTTTATTTCTCCGTGAAAATTAAATGAATGTGTGGAAGATTTTGGACATTTTCACCTATTCCTACCCTAAATTTTGATGTGTTATAAATATATTGATGTGATGCACTCTTTTAGCTTCCAACTCTTCAAGTTGCCTCTTGTTATTCTATTGAACAAATGAATATATTATGGGGTCCTTAGATAGATCATCTTCTTTCCCAAACCTTACTATTACTAGTCTATATTATAAGGCTCAAAGGATTATATATGTGCCAACATGGGAACCAAGGTCACTCCCTTGCATTGTTGATTGTGAGGATTTCTCGAGTGGTCCTCTTAAAGATGCATGCCCTAAGATTGTAAAGTAGGTACTCATCCATAGTATGATTCTACCATATTCTAAGAAAAATTAGGGATTCAACTCCACGTTCATGGGAAAATTCATGAGTCCATATATTTGATCAATTGTCACTACCTTTGGGAGTTGTGAGGTTTGTAAAATCTAATTTTGACACATCTAACACTCCTACAAATGTCAGTAAATAATCCAAAAGGCCCAAAAACCTAAACAATGACTATATTATTTCCCAAAATAGACATCGATTGTAGAATTTAAACCCTAAAAGCTTTAGGCTAAATGCTGAAATCTTGAAAAATACCTATGTACTAACCAAATTAGATTATGAAAAACTATCTCCTAAACCGTGACTCATGGAGCTATGAGACTAGTTCTATAAGGTGATAAGTGATCCTAATTTCTTATATTTACTAGAATAAATTTCACGTATACTTTAACATTTATTTCTTTATACTTTATTATTTCTTATACTTGAACATTTATTTTTGTAAATATAAATCACACACACACACACACACACACACACACACACACACACACACACACACACACACATCTTATCATACAATAACCAGTGTGTATATGTTATAGTGCGTACACATTGTTTTGCATATAATTATGCGATTTTGGTTCGTTAATTACCAAACCCATAATTTTAAAGTTCAAACACAATTTTACAAACCGCGTACGTATTTTCTTAAAATCACATTTTGGCCACATTTTCCCCAACTCTGTTCACTTACCCAATGGTTATATGCCTATTCTTGCATCCAGTGTTACTACTACACTCCCATCTCTAATGTTTCACATTTTCTTCATCTAGCACACAAGATATTAAAACCCTTGTTCACATGTTACAATCTCAAATCTTAAAATTACAACAATCCACTAGCTCCTGAGGTGGCCTCTTACACTTTGCCTCTTGGTTTTGTTATACCTAAGATTTCTATATATGATGTAAAATGTGATTCCATGGACCGTATTAAGTCATTTCATGTGGCTTGAATCGCTTATTCCTCTTATGACATATTGCTTACCAATTTATTCCCTAAGTGCTTGAAGGAATTTACATTGTAATGGATTTATGATCTCTCCACACATTCTCGTGCATTTTTTCACTACATTGGAAAATAAATTTTGGATACACTTTTCTATCAACATTGTGGATAAGGTCTCTTATGCATAAATGTCCAAGGTATTCAAGGATCAATTGAAAATATAAATTATTATGTCTTACATTATTGGCCATTCTTACCAAGATGAATTCTATCCTAGCCGATAGTGACTTGCGGGACCTTTTTACACATAGCTTACTAATTTGAAGAAATTTAAATCTCATATCATAGGACTAATATTAAACATATAGAGCATGTAAAGTATATGAAAGTGTGTAATATAAGAGATAAAAGTGACTTAGCTTGTATCGAAAGATATGGGTTGATCATGGACTAGAAAACAAGCTTAGAATACTAGATCTAGATTGTGAAAGATTTGTCTAAGAAACTGGGATTTGGGACTTCTTTGGAAATTAGTGTCTATAGGAGGATAGGACCACTCGAAGCATTAGTGTTTGATCTAGGCACTAGTGTATTGGTAGAAGATTCAATTTCGGTATTTTTATTATCGAACTTGGTTCTTTCCTTTTACTAACTTTCACCTCATATCTATTGTAGGGTTCATGTATCATACACACATTCACGCAAAACAAAACCTAACTACTTGAAAAAAATTCAAGAAAATATTAGATGAAATAAATAATACATATTCTTGAGTCACAATAACCTCAACAATCACCCTAATGTTATTTTCACCGAGCACTACACTACATTTCAGACTCTATGTAGCTCTTGTGAGTGTGTGATTTAAATTGTGTCCCTTGAAGCTAGTTTTTCTTATGCCGGTTGCACCAAGATAGTGAGATAAAACTACTTCCCCAAGATAGAATGTATGAGATGGAATTAAAAATAACCCCTCTATAATAATGTAGCCCAAATGTAGTCCTTTAATATTTCTCCTTGTCCATGTAATAGATAGTTAGAATTGGATCTCAATTTCCCAACCCCTAATAATAGTGAGTAATTCATGTATATATGATTCCCTTGTTTGAATTTCATCATTAAAAACCAAAAAGGACAACCCAAAGTGATAAAATAGACTTTAGAAAAGATACCAAATGATGTGACGATTGAAAATCATGAAAAGAGGGTAAGTGGTGGAAGCTCCAAAAGGGGATAGTAGTGCATGGCACACTCCTATCCCTAATGGGTGGTAGTTTTTGGGATGCTCAAAAGATATAACAGTCAATAAAGATTTGGGTCACATGTTTTCTAGTGTCTAAAACTAAATTTTTCATTCTAGAAAATTAAATAATGAGATTTTGGAAAACATAAAACAAATGAAAGAGTACAATTGTTATTAATGTCTAGTCTTCTTTCTTAGGAATCATGTATATATTAACATACTTATAAGTGTGATGTAAGTAGAAAGTGCACAAATTTTTGACTATATTTTCCCCCACTTTATGCTAGTGAATGAAAATTTGATAACATCAAGTAGATAATAAAAGCTTACCTTGTGAAGAGTTTAAGGAAGTTGTAACTGATAAAGTGTTGAATGAGGATTGTGATTCATATCTTTCTGAATGGAGATTGTAGAATTTTTATCGTGGAATCTAGAAGAGGATAAGGATCCTAGGGGTGACCTCGTGTGTGTGGTAGAAATGATGTATGTTTTTATTGTTTTTAAGATTTTTCCTTGGTCCATTTGTGTGTTGCCTTTCATTGGAGTAAGGTTAGACCTGTAAAAGAAGATAAGTGTATTCAATGCTCATGATAAATGAAATTGAACTTTAACTTAGTGAATGTGAAAATAGAAATGCTTATTGAAAAATAATTGAATGAAAGATAGAGTACACATATGTTCTATGAGAGAAGAGATAGAATTATTCCTGTATGTTTTCCACCTTAGAGATGATTGGAATAGTACTAAGGATTTAGGTGTCCTGTCACCAAATTGAGGATTTGAGCATCCTGTCACTAAACTAAGGATTTAATCATATTTTCACCAAGGGAATATTAATGGAATAGTTGTAGGATTCTCCCTCTAATTGGTAGCACATACCCACATATAAGTACCACCGAAATGATCACAAACCCGATTGAACTTTCCCACGATGACACATTGTTCTAGACATATCATTTATCTGAATATGCCTTAGGTTCCACTTCCTTATTTGATTCTGAGAAAAACAAAATAATTGGTTACCTTATAGCTTGCTAATAAGATGCTGTTAAATCTTCCCCACGGTGGGCGCCAAAATGTTGGTGAGAAAATTTGTTGGGGAAAAACTTGTGGATTTCTTGCCAACGCTCTAACAATGATCTAAGTCTCTCTACTTAATCTGGTGCAGTGTTGTATGTGCATGCGCAAGTAAAAAGGTGGATTTTCCTGGTTGGCCTTATGGTCGGGGATCCAACAGGGGCACTCCACCGACCTGCGGAAAAATCTTGTAGATATCTGTAAGGGAGGAATTTTCTAGGAGAGTGGGAAAGGGAGTGAGAATATGAGGTAGGGGAACTAATGTTGTAAGTTGAAAGTGATATTCTTGCATACACTAGTTATAAGTTTCTCCACATGTACTAGAATTATGAAGAAATAATACTACAAACAACAACAAGACAAATTAGAATTTAATGAGCTCAAAGTGTCGATAAATCCATTAGTCAAAAAGGATGAAAACTCCTTGTATTGATACTCAAGCGAAATTGTACATAGTATGAGAAATGGAAGAAATTTGAGAGTGGGGGAATGGAAGAATTTTTCTCTCTTTGATCTTTCACAAGGATTTCTCTCTCTCATGAATTCCTAAGAATAGCTAAGAAGACCCTCAAATGAGGAGTGCATTAAAATTTATAGAAGAAGAACACCTCTTCATCTTCTTAGTGATTCTTCATATACCCCCCAATGACACTTCATATTCCTTGAAACTTTTCACATTCCTAGGAAAACATTAAATCCCCGTTTATAACTTAAGGGTGACTTATTACATTGAAAATAAAGTCTTTTTAATTACTTAAGGCATTATGAAAAAGTGTAACCCCAACGAATAATTAGAATGTGGAGGAGAGAGAAAGTTGGGGGAAGGAAGAGAAGAGAGAGAAGAAGAAGAGGATATGTTGTTCTTGATGAAGTCCGTTGGTCTTTTTCGATGAAAAGCCCCAAATGTAGTGAGGTTCTGAATCTCCAAACTCTTTACACCCTGAGAAACTTCCTTCATCTTAGCTCACGGACGCTTGCCAAGTTGAATGAATTGTCTCGTTGATGACCAACTCCCACCCTATGTAAGATATACCTCTGACCCAAACCATGTAGTGAGTGTCAAAAAAAACTTTTGAGTTCCCGAGATGGATCTCGAATGCTCTGTGAGAAATGCCTATGATGATCTCAAATAATGATGTTGACCTAAACGATCACCCCTCTATGTCCCACTATGCCAAAAATGCCCTTTGAGTGTAACTTACTATTAATAGTAAGTTCCCAGATGGAAGACTTACTATTTTTGGTGAGAGGTGATTTTAGCCTCTTCTTGACCATCTTGATGTGATGAACTCCCTCTTTCACTCTTGTGCACACTGCCTTTACCTCGACCACTTCTTGGGGTGACTTACTATTTTTAGTAAACACCCATATATGGGGATTATTTTTTAGTAAGTGGTCATTTTCATTGTTTTCCACTCTAGACAATCATGTTGGATTCTTGGTGATCTTCAGTGCACATTGCCTTCACCATAGCCACTTTTGATGGTCACTTCCCAAACATAGCAAGTCTGTATAGGAAAACTTACTATTTTTAGAAAGTGAACTTCCACTACTCAGTTTGCGATGGAACATATTTTTTTGGACACGGCTCATCTTCACGGTCACATCCTCCTCATTTCACTTTATTTTTCCCAATATAATGCTTGAAGACAAAATTTAAAATTTTCACCTGGCAGTGGCTTCGGGCATGGAGCTGCCATGGCGGCCATTAATGGAGCTCAAAATTTACAGGTCTAGTTTTTGTCTCCAATCATGATGAAATCAACTCCATTGTGATAGATTTTTCATTTGGATTCCATGTGCAAGTTTTTAGCTCGATCTAACCATCAGATTGTTGAGAAATCCAACAAACATGAGCTAGGGCATGAAATGGGATTTTTGTTGGAACAAATGATTCATGGCACCATTTGACCTCCCGTTTATTACATCTTGATTGTCTTGAAAAATGATAAAGTTTGCAAAAGACGACATCTCAATCTAACTTGTATTTTGAAAGATATGAAGATTTTACGGTTCATGACAATAAGGGTTTCAGTGAAGATATTCGTTCTTCTTCTTTGTCTTTGGTTTCTTGATTTTTTGATTAAGATCCCTTCAAACCTATATGTTTTCATGGATTTGAGTGTTTATTTTTGTGCTAGATCTGGTTCAGAGCATCAATGGTGGACTGGGTGTCAGCAATCAATGGTGGACAAGTTATAGAGCAATGGCAAGGTGAATGTGAAGAAGAAGAAGCGGGAAAAATGGCTAAGTTTTAGATTTCAAACATTTAAAAATTGAATTCCAAAGGGGGTAAAATTTTAAGTCCCTGATATACCTTTAGAATTAAGGGATGAAAGGGACATCATTTTTCACATTGCGCCTCATCGCGACACTTGGCAAAGATCTTACGGTCGAGCATTTGGCTCCACTAGCTCCTCGGAGCTAGAAATTTGCACGAGAGAGGGTCACTTGAATGACCTGAGGGCTTCAAGGGGATGGGTGCATTTTCATTTACCTCATGTCCCTTTACAAAAACGTATAAAGGGGACATCAATTTGCATGGCACGCCTCCATGTGACACTTGTCACGATCTTAGCGATTGAGGGAATGAGCTCCGACAAGCACCTGGGGGCTGAATTGGGATCCTGGAGGTCCTATGTGTGATCAAGGGTCTTCCAGGGGCTTGGAAAATTTCTTGTCCCTTATGTCCCCTATCTTTAGGGATGAAAAGGACACAAAATTTTGATAGGCTCCTGGAGTTGACACGTGTCCACTTCAAAATATGGCTAAGTATGAGGTCTTGAGAGTGAACTTACAACGGTGATAACTTGAACTCCCGATGGAATTTAAAGGTGAAATTTAATATGAATTTGACTAAAAATGACCTTTTGAATACCTTGGTGTGGCTTTTAGCTCTTGACTCCTCCATTTTATTCCTAAAAATGAATTTTTGATCTAGTACTCCACTTGTGCATGAGAAAAACTGCTTGCATACCCATTGCGCCAAAGTGTTATGAAAAAAATAATTTCACCATAATTTAGGTAGTAGAATTCCCTTTTAAATATCTCATTTGGTTCCTAACTCCAACCAAAGCTCCCCAAATCACTTCCCGGAAGCTCGGTGTTTTTGGCTACGTCGTACATTGCCTACCCCAGTGAAAAACTAATTACAAACCCATTACGTCAAGGTGTTGTGAAAGATATGATTTCACCATATTTTAGGTATCTGAATTTCTTTTCCAATGATGTATTTTTTAGCTCCTAAATCTTTCCAGGCTCACGAAATCACTTCCCGAATCTCGTGATCTTTTTTCACTCTGTCTCTGCCTGAGGCTAGTGAAAAAACCTGATTACATACCTATTTTTCAAAGTTTTGTGAAAAATATTATCTCACCATATTTTATATTATCTTCTCATCTTTCCAAAGAGTATTTGTTTGCCTCCTAACTCCTTACGGAGCTTTGTGAAGATCAAGTACCTATTTTCCAAAGATTCCACATCACCTAGACACCTCATCATGGACCTATTCTTAGCATGTTTCTTTTAACTAAGACTCAATTCTACTTACCTTAACTAATTGAGACTTAGTCTAACCCTAACATTAGATGCCTATTCTTTCTCTAACAACATGCCCACTTATCTAAGCACAAAATACCATTTTAGACCCAAACCAATGGGCAGAACTTGCCAAAAGATAGCCAAGATCTGCTATTTTGGAAAACCTAGGATTTCCCACCTTAACCGACATCGGTTAACCCTAAACCAACGCCGGTCACCTAACCATCATCGGTTACCATATATTCATTTTGGAAACCTTGTTCCAGGTTGGAAATTTTTGAGTTTTGGGGAGAGAGAGATCTACATGCTAGAGAGAGAATGCAAAACTCCGAGCCCTCTCGAGCATCCAGACCTCCTAGCAACACCAAGACTGATCTGATGAAGGCATTGGCATTCATGGTAACATTCCGAGAAGCATTTCTACCATGGAACTGACCACCAGTTTCACAGATCAACCATTGTTATCTTCCACCAACCAGGCCTACAAATACAAGTAAGTATGTTTTGATCTACATCATTCTATGTTTACTTAGATTGTAGTTTCTTTACCTCTATTTATTAGATCTTATTCTCCTTTGCATTCTACCATCCCCACCTTCTGTTAATCCACCCACCCATCCAACCCCACCCACAACCCTTTTAGCTCCCCATACCCAACTCTTAGACATTCTTGAGCCTTCTTAGCATTTTTATAAACCCAACCATCCTTCCTCCATTCTCTGTGCAATCACAAAGAAACCCTCAAAACCAAGTTTATTTGATTTCCACCATTCTACCCCTACCGATGCCGGTCACCTTAACCATCATTGGTTTCCCCTTCACTCGGCATCGGTCACTTTGGATTGATGTCGATTATTGTATCTTCTAACAAATTTCACTAAGTTGACCTTATCACCCCAAAAACCTCACAAAACCTTACCCAAGACTAGTACCCCACCTACAATCCCACCACAAGGCCTTCCCAACTCTCTATGTAGACACAGAGAGAGTCTGGACATCCATTTTGACATTCTACCATTATCCATCCCAAACCATCATTGGTCACATCTAAACCATCATCGGTCATACCCTGATTGGCATCGGTCTCTGTGTCTTTGATAACCCAACTCAAGACAACAAGCTAATACCCACTCCCAAACTACCCAAAATCATTTGTAACCTTTTTTTCAGACCTCACCAAAAATCATACTAGAACTCTCAAACCAACTACCACCATCCATCACTTGACCCATTTTGACCTCAATCACCTTTTTACTTGACCCTTCTTATTCATTTTGCATGAGGTACCTAAATCATTTCAATTCAAATAAGATTTTTATTTTATGTTTATTTCAAATAACATTAATATTGTTATATAAAAGTGGATTGACAGCCATTTAGGAAGCACCATGCTTCCCGGATCTAGCATCTATTAGGCAGTCCACTCATTGTTGTGTTTAACTCTATCTGGTGGTATTGTTTTGCACTTTATAGGTAGTTCCTCCTAGCCAAAAGGAAGTATTCACAATCAGCATTGGATCGGGAAATTAGACGCACACACACCTTCACCCACATCACAAACATGTATTCCTCCTTGGCCTATCACCCTCTATCTATTTCATTAAATTTTATTAAGAATCCGGTGAAACATTTTGGCACACCTAGTGGGACCCTCTCTTGGGTTCATTGCATTTTCTTCATATAGGGAAATCTTGTGTGTCTCTTTCTTTTTGAAAAATACACATTTAATCTTCTCCTGGTAACATTCTTTTCTTCTAATTGTCTAAACAAATTTGTGATTTGGTGTTTAAAATGAATCATTTCTTTCTTCTTATTTGCATAGTAGTGAAAGAGCATGTTCTTGACCTATTCATCATTTTCTACATCAATCTAATTGTTGATTTGGGTTCTAAAATTGTTGCATTTCATCCTTGTATGCTTGCATTTTAGCTCACATTAAAAATGAGGGCAACCTATATGTTGGAAGTCATGCCCAGCTGATGGTTGACATAATTGAATCATAGAAGCACTTTCTCTTCTCTCTCTCTCTTTTCCAAACTACACAAATAAAAAATTCACACATCTTCTTAAACAACACCTTACCTAGAAGAAGTTTCAATGATCACATGATCAGAGGATTGATAGTGGGCACCCAACTGGTTTCTCTGTCCAGTCATTATCTCAAAGAAAGGACCACCCCCACCAAAACATAACCTGAAAACCACCCTTTAGAATTTTCCTCTTCATAGGATGCCTTCCCAACCAAAAAAATTGTTCTAAATTCACAAGTCAGTCTTAAATAACATAAGCTAAAAACATAAAATTCACTTATAGGATTTCATGTTTTTCTTAGCTTTTTCTTGAGTTGTGTTTTGAGTTGTGAGGTTACGTTCTCCACTTTCCTCTTCCTTTCACACTCCACCATCATAGTTGGAGTATTCTGACTATTTCTTGAGTGTGTCAGGGTCTAATACTATCATCCTCAGACTTTTGGGTTGATACTCCATCTGACTTAATTCACAAAAATTGATTTTTCTTCACTTCTTCAAATTTCATAGTAACCGGCGTCGGTCCAGTGACCATCACCGGTTTCCATCTGACCATCATCGGTTTACCTAACCGGTGTTAGTTTCCAGCTCTTTTGGTCATTTTACCCAAAAAATCATTCATCACCTCTTTTGTTCTATTTGAAGTTCTCAAGACATCATCATATCCCCAAAATTCTAATATCACAGTCAAGTATAATTTCCTTATTTCATTTTCATCGTTTTTGCCTCATTTGCTAAACTGTTGATTTCCCATAGTAACTAGTATCGATTACTATAACCATCATCATCATCCCTTTAACCATCATCGGTTATTAAACCATCATCAGTCCTCTCTTTTTTGATTTTTAATTAAAACACCACCAAGTTCACCTCCCAAATCTATCCTTCTCCATTTCTATTATTTTTTATGTCATTTATAGAGTACAATTTACCAGTATATGCTAATTCACATGGTGTTGACTCACAGCCAAACCAATGCCCTTGTGTTTCATGCCAGCCTTCATCCACTTCCACCTAGCCCATCACCACCTTCTATCTTGTCACCTATGGATCCAACTCATCCCATCACCATTAGTACCGGAGACGAGAGGAGTTCACAAGACTCCTTGACCAAAATCCCTTGCCCTACAATATTATCTCACCCACTCATCTACCTAAGACTCCTCGGGATAGTTGGTATATGGCATGCCCATGTCTATCCCTCCTGCCCTCACCCCCACTTCCACATCAGCTACCACTAGCTCAACATTTCCTTCATCCACCTTACCACTTGTGGTGTCTCAACTAGACCCCACATCCTCTATAACTACTACACCAATGACATCTATCACACCCATGGTGTCAACCATTCCTTCACCAACCACCTTAAGCATGGCCCCATCTACACCCTTTACCTCATATATGTACCAGTTGCATCACAACCACCCATGGTGTCGGCAACCCACACCCCATTCCAAAACCTCATCCTTTCCATCCCACAGTCTCTACCCCCATTACCACAAGAGTCGTTACTACCCCACCTATTTACACACATCACCAACAACCCCCAATCTCATCTATCACTTATTTGGGATATCTTCCACCCACATCTATTCCCCCTTCACGTAGTTCTCATACTTGGCACCCCCATATACTGGGATGTCATCCACATCATACATCCATCATCAACCTCCCTTTTACTTGCAGGAGGCACCCATTCCTCACAACCCACCAATGACCTCATTAGGATGATGATGGAAAAGATGCAAACATTAGAAGCATCAGTTTTGGCTCTCATAACTCCTTAACTTATGATGAAAATATATAATGAGCCTATTCATCCATCTATCCCCATTTACCCATACCTGTACATTGGGAAATTCCCAAGTTCAACCATTTCAATAGTAAAGAAGACCCACAACAACACTTGCGGTCATTCAAACATGGGTGTTATCTAATTTCCCATGATGATGCTTTACTCCTATGGACATTCCCCATGTCCTTGACAAGACCCACCTTAGATTGGTATAGTGGTTTACCCAGACATTCCATCTACTCCTTTAACCAAGTGGCTCAAGCATTCTTGGACCACTTCTCAATCAATGTCATCAAAAAATCACCATGACTGACCTATACTCACATGACAATATGACGATGAATCTATCATCATAGATTTCATTGCTCGTTGGCGAAGCCTTATCAACCAATTAACATTCCAGTTACCTCAAGTTGAGCTTATAGAGTTGTTTCACTAGAGATTGTGCTAGACACATCTCACCAACTCTATAGGTACAAACCTTCCATACCTTTGATGAAGCATTTACCATGGCACAAAAACTAGAAATTTGTGCCATTGAAGAAAAGAAAATCAATTGCGAAAAAAAAATGCGTTTCAAATCAAATGATGCTTCTTCATCTTCAAAGCCCCAAAAAATTATTCAAAAGCCAAAGGATCTGCCAATGTGGTAGTTCTCAAAGCTGGTCCATCTCATCCATCTAATCAAGCCAAACCTTCCTCCAATCTTTCTCCCATTCAAATTTTCAGTTCCAGGTGGGAACAACAAAAGTACACTCCAATTGGAGAGCCCTATTCTTTAGTCTTGGAAAAGCTTCTTAAGGCCGAGCCATTGCACTTCCCCCCATAAAACCTCATACTAGGTTTTGATCCCACTCATCCTATGCCTTACATGGTATAAGGAACATGACTATTGTAATTATCATCACATCAAAGGCCATAGTGATGGTAATTGCATAAAATTTAAGAACATTGTCCAGAAATGTTAGATAATGGAGATCTCATCTTGGAAAACCCAAACACACTGAAAAATCAAAACTTGCATATCTTTAAGAATTCATTTCCTAATCATACACCATCATCTAATCAAAATGGTGAACCTTCAACCAATGATAACAATGTCCATGAAGTCCATGTTGTTTTTGATATCATACCATCCATTCCTCAATTTCCACCTATTCCATCCATCGAGGAAATTCTAGCATGAGCTCCTCTACCCATGGAGGAGCCTACCCTCATCTACTCCTTCACCCATGAGAGGAGTCCTCTTCATCTCCTCCCTCACCTACGGAGGAGTCCACCATTTCTACCATGTCCATTTCACCACTCACCTCTAACCTACCAAAAAATCAATCAATGTATTAACTCTCCTACCCATGGAGAGATCATGCATCACTTTCTCCTCCACCAAAAGGAAATCCTACCTCATCTCACCCATCATCTCTCCCTACCCATGGGGATCCTTTAGACACACACTTCTTTGCTGTTGGTGACCATTCCCCATTAGCATTCCAGGATCTTGTTGATCTTCTCTCGGCTCTCTTACCCACAAAGTCTGAAGCTAACAATTCCTATCTCACAGACATATTTTACAGGGATTGCTACTAAATCAACATCATCTCCTCTTACAGATAGTGTTGTTTTCATGCATTGGCCATCACTTGGATTACGTTGATAATTCCATGCTTTGGGGACATGCTTCACTCCCCTTTTTAACCAAATGCAAATGTTTCCCTATAATACCTCCACAATCTATCCAAAGTGTTTCAAGTGACCAAATCAACCATGACTATGCCTATTGAAATGGCTTCTTCTTCGTCACCCTTTCCTACATCCAAACCTTTACCCATGACTAAAACCATTCCTATGCCTAAGAACCTACCCACACCTACATCTTTCCCATATCTAGACCCATCACTACCTTGGGTGTCATGCGACATCAAGCCTTGCCCATCCACCCATCAAATTGGATTTAGCCACATCTTCCCAAACCCACAAAAATTTCCTCCTCCTAAAAGGAAGACCCAACCTTCTAGGCCACATACACCAGTCTCACCCACCACACCTTTGTCACCTTCACCCCTTCCATCCATCCTAGGACCTCACCCATCAACCTTGGCCAAACAACCCCTACCCAAGGCAAATCAAAAGCAAAGCAACCTACTTCTTCATCACGATCCTTTTTTACACCCAAGTTTCCTTGCACAACAACACCCCCCCTCACATCACTTTTCTTACCACCTATACCCCCACCAACTACCATAACTTCATCACTACCTATGAAACTTTCTTCTCTTCAACCCATACCTTCCACCTACCTCTCCAACCACCACTTTCACCACACCTCCATTATCCCCATGGATAACCCATCCTCTTCCACCATCTTCTTTCCCTTCTACATCACGTACTCCCACCTCACCTTTACCCAAGAAGGTGTAATCCAAGGACAAGAACCCACTACCCTCCAACAGGGTAGTTAACCAACAACACCTTCCATTGCTAGTTCATCTACCACACCTTTACCCAAACAGTACCATCAAAACCTAAGATAATACCACCTACCAAACCGGTGGTCAAACCTATTCCACCTCCTATAACACCTCTTCCACCACAATCATCCACACCTTTACCCAAACCCACACTCACTTCCCATTGTGATCCATTGGCAGGGTCCTACGCCAACATTTTAGCCAACCTCTTAGAGACCTCGGTCATCACATTACCACCACTTAGACCTTACGACCCCCTCAAACCCAAACCAAAAGGGTTTGATGAAACTAAAATTTTTGCCTACCATCATGTGTGCAGGACATGATGTAGAGGGTTGTAAGGCTCTCAAAACCATTCTCCTCCAATTATGCCCCCTGAAGAAAATTTTGATGATGATGATCTTCTAGATGAGGACTCTATTCCACCTTCACCAATCACCACATCTTCATCCACTACCTATTCAGCCACCCGCATCTCCACCTCCACAACCTTTTTATCCACCTCCAACATTCGAGATCAACATGGTCCATATTCAGAGAGTTGGCCAAACCACCACCTAAATGCCAATGTTCCCTACTTATTTCACAAGGTTCTTACCCCACATTAGGATTTTTTCCATCATGTCATTATACTACTCATGACATACCTTCTCCATCCACCTCTTTCCCTCATATTAACATGATCCAAGTTGCCACTCACGCCCAAAAAAAAAAGGAAAAGAAAAAGCAACCAACCCATCCACTAATCTTGTGCCTAACATACCAACTACACCCACCCCCAAATCACCATTCGAGGTCCCACATACCCTATTTCTGATGGGGTCACCCATCATATAATGATAAAACAATTACACCAATCCCCTTTAAAAATGTCTTTGTATGACTCGTCCAAACCTCTTGAATCTCATCGACAAGCCCTCATGGAGGTTTCCATCCATTGAGGTTTTACCTAATGACCCTACACCCATGGCCTCCATTATTACCCCTCATCATCTGGCCTCTCTCACTAACTCATCCCCTTCCTCTACACCTCCACTCCTACTCACCAAGTGGCTGCTCTCAACATTTTTCTAATGATGAAATTGTACCTCTCTAATCATGACCCCGATCCCGCCCTTTTCATCTCCATCTATATCGATAATATATGCGTATATGATGTGTTATGATCGATGGTGGTGCCAACATCAACATCATCTCCTCCCATGCGTATAACCAAATGTGCATACCTACCAATTACATGCATAATAACCCAGTTATGTTGTGCTCCTTCAATGATGCCATCACTTCCACCCTTGGTACCATCATTCTCCATGTTTGTGTGGGCCCCCGTATATTGTCCCAAAATTGTTCTACATTCTTAGAGGGGGAGTTCTAGTAAAACTTGTTGCTTGGTCGACCTTGGATTCATGTCATGGGTTGTGTTCCTTTGACTTTACACCATGTGTAAAATTTGAACATGAAGGACATAACTACACCATCCCAGCTGACCCGTCACCATTCAAAACTTGTAACATGTTGTACCACCTAATGATGTCCTTGTACCAGTTAAGGCATCTACCACCACTTGCCACTTCTCCTTCTCCCCACATACCCCATCCACCATGTTGTCCACTACCTCACCCATGCCCTACCTCTTCTATTCCCACTTTTCTTCATGACCTCTACAGCCCGACCCATCTGCTATCCCATCTAGTCCCTAACCAACCAAATCTTCTTATTCTTCCCATCACCTAGTAATTCATCTATTCCCACTACCCACATATCTACTACTAATCCCTTAGAAGGTTTTTCAACATCTCACTCTGGGGGAATACCACCTCTACAATATAAACACATTCCTTACTCCACAAGAGTATGGTAACCTATGCCAACATCCTCATTATGACCATCACATAGGAGAGGTCTTCCCTTATGGTCCTCCCCACCTTCACACCAACTTAACGTATGGGGGACTTGATACTTCCACCTATTCACCCAAACCACCTTCCCAAACACATGACCATTTTCATCTGACCTCCAATCTCTCACCAACCACCACTTCACCCACACTTTCCTTCACCATTGTGCATGGAAGGCTTTGGCTTTGGTTTTTATGAACAAGGTCATCATACCATCATCTCATGTACCACCCGTAAACACAAAGACCATAGTGGTATGGTATTTTTTCAAACTATCCTCTAAGAAGGCCCGTTGAACCTCATCGAGGATGCCAAACCTTCTCCACCCCATTCACCCACATCACCACCTTCACCCACGGAGTCTATGGATCCAAAATCCATTCCTCCTAAAAAAATTTTTCATAAACACCATTTCCTTGGGACCTTTGACTTATCAACGTGATGGCGAGGCTCCCTCTTCTCTTCCCTTCCTATATCCTGACATGATCGATGATGATACACCATCCATTAATGTCATTCAATGTCAGGATGATGAGTCTATCCTCACCTACCTTGGTGTGGAAGATTCTTATATTCACCAGTCATTTCCTTCTGAGACACAAACCATGTTAAATGAATCGACCATCAAAGTCAATATTAACACTCAAGATGACCCACACATTCTAAAGATAGGCCAATCTTTAGATGTTGTTGAACAAGAAGCTTTTACTTCTTTCCTCTAGGATCATAGCAATGCTTTTTCTTGGTCCTATGTTGATATGCCCAGTATTGATCCAAACATTGTGGTCCACAATATCATCACCATCCTTGAAGCCAAACCCATAAAACAAAAGCTATGGAAAATGCATCCTCATTTTCCTTCTTCTTGTCAAAGAAGAACTTCAATGCCTTCTCTCTATTTCCTTCATCCTACCCATTGACTATCCCCAATGGATTTCTAACATCATTCCTATCACAAAAAGCAATAGGGGACTCCACATTTGCATGGATTTCCATGACCTCAACTTAGCTTTCCCCAAAGATGACTTTCCTCTACCTAGTATTGACCAACTAGTTGATCTCACCACTGGTCATGAGATGTTATCACTCATGGATGGTTTCTCGGGTTATAACCAAATATTACTCACCCTAGAAGATCAACACAAAACCACCTTCATCACTCCTTGGGGACCTTCTGCTATCGAGTCATGCCTTTTGGCCTTAAAAATGTTGGTGCTACATATCAGTGCGGGCTATGACTTATATCTTTCATGACATCATGCATCATATATTGGAAGATTACGTAGATGACCTTCTTTCCAAATCTAAACATCGGGCCAAACACCTTATAGTCCTTAAGGTCATCTTTGACCATCTCATCAAATATTGTGTTCACCTTCAACCTAAGAAGTGTGTCTTCTTGTTCTCTCTCTTAGGAAAGCTCCTTGGTTTTATCATTTCTTTGTGTGGCATAGAAGTTGACCCTAAAATCAAGGCTATTCTCAAAATGCCTCCACCTACTAACCTTCTTCCAACTTCATTTTTGCAAGGTAAGTTGTAATCTATTCATCATTTTATTTCATAACTTTCTAATCACTACTAACCATTTCATCATCTCCTCAAAAGGATGTCTCCTTCAAATGGGATGATGAATGCCACAAATCCTTTGATGCCTTAAAATAATACCTTCTCCAACCACCGGTGCTCATTCCTCCTAAGGAGGACCAACCATTTTACTTGTACATTTCTGCTACTGATCATTCCTTAGGTGTCATGCTCACTCATCATGATGAACAACACAGGGAACAAGTGGTCTATTATATAAGTCATACACTTCTAGACTATGAAACCAGGTACACCCATGCCAAAAAACTTCTTTAGCCTTAGTTTTTGTCACCACTAAACTTTTTCATTACCTACTCAATCAAAAACCTTTTCATCACCAATACTGACCCCTTACATTACATGTATGCCAAACCCTACCAACATCAACATGTTGCATGTTGGCTCATGCTTCTCATAGACCTTGACCTCAATTCATCCATCAAAAAAATCTATCAAAGGCCAAACCATCATTGCTGACCAACTTGCAGATGCACCTCTCTCCGAAATCAATCCTCTAACTTTGATTTCCTAAATGAATCCATTGCTTACCCTCTCTTTGGATGATACCATTTACCAAATGACCTTATTCTTTGATGGTTCCAAATGTCAACATGGGGGTGGTGCAGGTTTATCCTCATTCCTCTTGATGGTGAACCTATGCCTTTATCTTTCAAACTAGATTTTGATTGTACTAACAATATCACCAAATATGAAGCACTCATATTAGGTCTTCAAACCACCATCACCTTAGATGTTAAATCAATTAATATCTTTGGTGACTCTCAACTGGTTGTAAATCAAGTCAATGGTATATACCAGTGTCATAAAAATACTTCAAAAGTATAAACATCATGTTGACATACTTTTGACTACCTTTGACCATTATGAACTTCAAACCACTCCATGTTCCACTAATAAATTTGTGGATACCATGGCCTTCCTTGCTTCTCGATACCTACTTCACCTTTTCCAACTCAAAATATTTTGTCATAATAAAAAAGGTTGCAATCACCTTCTTATTTATTGAGATGTCAACTTCTCATTGAACCATTGCACCTGACCCACGTGACCTTTGGTATAAGTAGTTTGTAGACTACCTTTCCCTTTCCATTCTACCTCCAGATCTTACTCGTAATGGACAACGTGCCTTTCTCAAAAGTGTCTCTCACTATGTCATCATGGGTGGTCTTCTTTATAAATGTGGCTTTGATGGTATTCTCTTACGATGCCTTACAAGTTCTGAAATTCCTTATACCATCAAGGAAGTTCATGATGGAAATTTGTGGAGGTCACTTTAGTGGCCTTAGCTATCACTAAACACATCCTTCACCTAGGCTATTATTGGCCCACCCTCAACCATGATTGTTGTGACTATGTCAAATGTTGTGTGAAATGTCCAACAACATGCTAATCTTCATCACACACCTAGTCATGCCTTACAGGTCACACGAGACCTTTGGCCTTTCTCTCAATGGGGTTTGGATCTTGTCGGAGAGATCAATCCTCATTCTTCACAATGCCATCAATGGATTATAACTGCTACTAAATATTATACTAAATGGGTTGAATCCATACCTCTTATTTCTACAAAATCTAAGAAAATATGTGAATTCATCAATCATCACATCATTTTTCACTTTGGTATTCCTCACCATCTCATCACTGATAATGGAAAATAGTTCAAAAACAAAACCCTATGAAAACTTTGTGATGATGCCTTTGGCATTCAACTCAGTTTCTCTTCACCTTACTACCCACAAAAAATGGCCAAGTAGAATCAACCAATAAAACCTTGAACAAAATTCTTATGAAAGTAGTTGATGATACTGGAAAGGATTGGCATACGCACATTCCTTTTTCCTTGTGGGCTTACCATACTAGTATTCACACCTCAACTATTGCCACACCTTTCTCTCTGGTCTATGGTACCAAGGTTGTCTTTCCTCTCAAAGTCTAGATTCCATCTCTTTGTATCTCACTCCAAGACATGCTCAACGATGATGAATTTCACCAGGACCATTTGGCACACAACTTGAGTTATTAGATGAACATCATCTTAATGCTCTTGATCATCTCCAAATCTACCAAAAACATATCAAACGTGCCTATGAAAAATGTGTCCATGAGTGAACCTTCTAGGTTGGTGACCTCATCCTGAAGGAAAATCAACATGTAACCAAAGAAGAGAAAAGTAAATGGGGAAAATTTTCTCCTAATTGGCTTGGACCCTATATCGTTACTCATACCTATGGATCAAGTGTGCTTATCATTTGTCTTCACTCAAGGTAAACCCAAACCTAAACCCCTCAATGCCTACATCTTTGACCATTCTATTTGTTGAATCAAGTCCTATATCACCTTATGTCTATTTCAAGCTCATCCCTTGAGCACCCTTCACCTTTCATATTACCTATTCTTGGGGTCAATGACTAAACAAGAATCATGTGATTACCCATCACCTTTCAACCTTATCTTCAATATGAGTACCATGACTCTACTCATGGCATGATTTTCATGGATACTTTTCATCTTTTTCAAGATGGAATCCCATGGTCGTTCATCACTTGAAACCATCTCTTTCATAGTTAACCTCTTGTGTGCTATGGTTTTGTCTTCTAAACAAGAGCCTAATCTTCCTCTATAGTCTTGTCCATGACTTAAACGTCCAAAAGAAAAATAATTTCAAAAGAAAAATGGGATTCAACCTTGAGTCAAACTTCTAGAAAAGAGATGACTCCCTCAAAAGGGACATCTCTTCTCTCTATCTCACACTATATAAATAGACTTCTCCCTCGAAGGACAACTATACAAAGCTAGCCATACTACACATAGTCTATCATAAAAAAGGACTATCCTTGCAAAAAAAAAAAAAATATTCAGAATCTTCCCACATCGATCAGCTTCACGAAGACCTCAAGGAGATAATATACTCATCCCACATAGACTTCCCACATCGATCGATCGGTATCTATCAAAAAAAAGAAAAAAAGAAAAAGATAACCTTTTTTGTCATGGACTTTCCTATTTTGATCTTGGGTCTCTTTCCAAGTAGGCATGTTGTCTCACACTAGGTTATGCTAAAAACCAACCATTTTCACCTCATTTCCTTTTCACCCTAATTTCCTACCTTCTCAAGGGACATGCCACAAATGTGACATTTCATGATCATGTGACTTTCTTCCCCCTTAGAATAGTCAATCACACAATGCCTTTAGGGTCTTACGTTCATAAGCCCATCTTTGGTATGGTAGACTTGTTGTGGTTCTTATCAATTAGATGGATGAAATGCAAATCTTTTCCTCACCTCTTACCATTCACCTTCTTCATCACTTGTTGATTTTCCTATACAAGACTAGACCATCGACACCTACATTTTGGGATTCCTCTTTCACCAAAATCAACCTAAAATCACCCATGCCTAAATGACCTAACCTCAACCATACCTACATGACCCCAACCCAACCATGCCTAAATGACCTAACACCATGCCTAAATGACCTAGACTCAATCATGCTTAAAACCTACCAACCCATTCCTCTGCTTCACCATATTCTTCCCTAGCTTACGGGAGAACTACATCGGCTTGAGGCCCCTTTTCACTAGGGCTATGTAGGTAGCACTCCGAGGGCATGGGGCCCTTGGAGGTTAGCTCGACCACTCTTTACCCTAACCAATTTTCCCCCATTTTTCTATTCACATTCTACCTTAGTGAGTTTTCCATTTTACACAACAATTGGAAAATTAAAACATACAAACATACATACCTACCATTTTTAACACACCATCATATCATCCATTTATCATTTTACATTCCCATGATATCAAATATTTGGAAATTTAAACCACATACATACATATAAATCATCATTTATTTCTCATGATTACCAATAACTTGGAAATTAAATCAAAACCATAAACCACAACTTAACCATGCCTAACTTACCTAGACTCAACCATGCCTAAATCAACCTCAAATCCACCATGCCTAAATGCCTAACTCCTAACTCCAACCATGCCTAATGACCTAGACTCAATCATGCCTACATACCTAACTCCACCATCCTAACTCCATCAACCTACCTGACTCCATGCCTAAATCTTCCATTGACTCTATCATGCCTAAATTACCTATTTCATCACATACACAATAACAATGGAAATTAAAATCATAGATAACATCATCCATCCAATAAAACATCTATATAACTGGAAAAGTATGTGTATCCATACATATGTACATAGATACAAAATCAATATGACTATCTCAAATATCAACCTCTATACTATCTCATTGGCATGCATGCACCTGGTATAATAATCAAAATCACAAAAATCTCATGTACATCCTCACTATCATCGGCATATGACGTACATGCTATATATATACCAAAAAAAATACACGATCATATACGGTGACTAATCGTCACTCCATCTGATATCCATCCATGTCTCATCTGTCTCCTCCTCTCTCTCCCATGTCTATCCTCCTGCCAAATCTCTCCACCTCATGGGTCTCGGTCTAGTCTCCCCCTAATCCTACCAGCACTGGTTCTCCATGAACTTGTAGCCTCACCCTAACCCTATCTCTAGGCTCGCTGGCCCCCTGTACTCCTGAGCTATGAGTGCAAGAGCTAGTCCTCTCACTCACTGGTACCCATTGTGCCTTATACTCAGCATAGGAGGGTATGTCTATCCCTCCATCATCGATGATCTTAGTAATACCATGTGCCTCATTCAGGCATCCTAAACCTCACCATTGGCACCATCTAGGGTGGTGCCATAGGTCTCACAACAACCTATGAACTTTATCCTCGCTAGGGATGGCCTCGGACCACTGTACCTGTGTGTATGCCCTGTCCTCCTCTCCCTATATGGGACCCTATCCTCACTATTGCTGTGTATATGGGATATGGGACCCTATCCCTTGAGCCTGTGGTGGTGCCTTTCTGCTATAACTTGGGCCTATGTAGGGCCAACTGAGCTTGTGCAATGGCCAACTATCCCTATAAACCTTCTACCTATGCCTATGCACCTAGGTGGCCAACCTATCCCCCATCTCCATCTCCACCTATGTGTGGTGTCTTTCCATGTCCCTGCATACTTGGGCTATAAGGCCACCACCTGCACTATAAAGTGGCAACTGTGCCTCTCGACCCAGTAAGTTACCCCTATAACACTGTAATCTATGCTCAAGGGGCCACCACCACCTGACCCTGCAAGGTATCCCTTTATACTATGATGGTGGCTAAGTCTAGGCTTGCCTCCCTAGCCTTGGTGGTGTTTTCACCACTAGCACCACCCACCCACCACTACTATATCTATCTAGTGACCCCAACATCATCAATCCTCTTGTCCACTATCTACTCCTCCTCCTACCCTATCGACACAGTCATGTGTGGTGGAGACATAGGTCTCTCCACATCATCTCTCCTATACTATGGGAATGGTGGAGGCACATCCTGTGGCAGCCCAAACTACATCGACCCCTATCTACAAGTATCATCTCATGCTCATCGCATGATGCCCCTCTATCCACCTGAGTAGTTGTAACTCCTCCAACTCCTCTTCATGTGCATGTATGAAGGAAATCCAACATATGGCCTCCAAACAATATCAACCCCAAAAACCCCTCCAACACTCACCTATAATGTGCAACATCATGTGTGGCCCTCGTCACCCTATGTTGTCCACCAAGTGGTACCCATCATCTATCACCCAACCCTAACCAAGCCACCCCCAAACCAATCATGTTGGGAAAACCAATGGATGCACACATATGATGTGCTCATATGCCCAATAATGTAGAAGGAATGTGCAACACAAACTAAACCTCTGCAACCTCCCATAGGCCCATAGCTCTCTCTATATAGCAGCACCAAGAATGTCGGTGCCTAGGAAAAATGGACCCACTCCTCCATCATGTCCTGGATAACCCCCATCAGTGCTCGTGGGAATCTCCCACCCTCCACATCTAGGAAGGGAAAAATAACATACCACCTCCATCATCAGAAAAACCAACCTCATCTCCTAAGGATGGGCCACATACATGTCTCCATAGCTAAGGCTCATGCTATGGTACCTCATCTCACCATCACCTCTCCAAAAAATAGCACTATCGGCTCCTTTGATGCCTCCATCATAAATGGAATAAACCATGGATCCCCAACTATCGGTATAGCCATAGGATCCTATATACATCCTCTAGGGTGATAATAATCTCACCCATCGGTAAGTGGAAAGTATTGGTCATTGAATCCCATCTATCGATGAGTGTGACCATCAAACTCGGATCTCGAGCTACATTCTATAGCATCGGATCCCAATCAATCCAACATCCATCATGTGCCTCACTCCTCCACAGTCACACTCAATACATATCTAGCTAATAATAGGTGGTACTCTATCCCGCATCATAGCTAGTCCCTAACCAACTATCCAACAAACCACAACATTGTTATAACCTGACAACCTTCACTTACCTCTTAACCCCCCAAACCATACCCAACCACATCAATCCTACTCACCTCACTTACCTAATTCACCTACCATCCTACTACCCCTTTATAATCATGACTCATCATTTTAAACAACATTTCACCTACTTACCTATCTTTTACACCAACGCTAACATTTACCCCCATCTCTCTACATATACCCTACATTTACCCCTTTTTACCTATTTTTCTTGCCAACTTAATCTTTCTTACCCCTATTTCTCATTCACCCTAACCAATATCTATCTCCACCCCCATCATCACTTGATTTTCCTTAACCGACATCGGTTCAATTTAACCGGTGTCGGTCACCTAACATCGGTATCGATGCCAACAAATCCAACCGATAACATCGGCCAAACTTAGACCAATGACATTGGTCTCTCATCGGGCATCCAAATCAAAAAAACCCACCCCCATCTAATGAAAATTTCTAAAAATGACTAAATCCTTACTCTAACCTACCCAAACTTATCCTAGCTTCATTCCCAATCCTATTTACCCTACATTTGACCTCCCCACCCATCATTTCCTTCATTTTCACTCACATTTTCAAAATTAAATCCCACCCAATTTTAAACCAAACAATTTCAATCTTTTTAACCAAAGGACATAATCAGGATTGAATCCTACCTCATCTCGGTGTCATCTACATGGTGGTACATCTGGCCATTGTGCGGTGGTCCACCCGACCCCTCTCCCACCTCTGTCATGACCAAATCAACTCCTCACCCCCAAATGAATGAAATCACTCGGACCAATCATGTGGACCCATCAATCTGAACTACCAATCACCTCTATACAGGCTCGTCAACTCAAATCACTCACCTACCTTGTCCTTGTCATTTTCCAACCCTCACATTCTCCTTCATTTTCTACAAATAGAAAATGACAAATGATTCCGTAAAAAGTGACCTTTTCCTTTTTTAACCCCAAATCAACATGACCAACGTCGGTCATGTCATGCCCTACTAAATCGATGTCGCTCGACATATAACCTTACATCGATCACTATCATTATCATTTAAACCCCATTTTACCCATTTTGATCAAAATCATCATTTTCAGATACCCTTTGACCTTACCCACCCTTATTGCAACCTACCCACAAACCCACACTACCCATACATTTCCTTAATTGTGTTTAGGGACTTGTCATTTTACCTACACCTTGGCCTTACCCATGTCCTGACCTATATACCTTGACCTGAACCTACTTTTTGTGACCATTGAACTTGTGTACTTGTTATACCTTGTGATGTTGTTACCCATGTTGTTTTAGCCTAACAACCATACCTTGCCTATTGTCGTGTCATTTATCCCCAATCAAACCTTTGGTGTCTTTGGAACATACCTAAACATTTCTACACCTTGACCTACGTTGTGTTTCCGACCATATCCTATACCTTGATACCTAATCACTTCAACCTTGTTTTGATAAACCTAGAAACCTTGGATGATGTAGAGTTTGCATGATCTTCAACTTATTACCATGTCACAGTCTATACATGTGTGTGAATCACTTCAACATTTTGATTTCCATTACCCATTACCCAGAGTTTGATTTGACCCTTACCTATTACCCAATTTGACCATCCATTACCTTTGACCTTTTTGACCTTTACCTTTACCCACCTTTACCCACTATGCCCATATCCATACCCATACCCACCTACCTTCTTTTTCATCACTTCCACATTTATCAAACCACTCACCAATTTTGTCTTATACCTCATCAGTTCTTAGTTTGAGGGGATCACCTCCACCCACATTTGGGGCACTCTCACCTTTAACCCTACTTGGAGCAACCCCACTCTCACTTATATTTGGGGCAAACCACTTCCTATTTTTGTCAACATCACTTATCAATACAAGCTACATGACAAAAAAAAGGGGCAAATGTTGACACCAAATTTGGGTCACACTCCCTTGTCCCCTTTCGAGCGGTTAACATAACATGTTCATATAACCATGACCCCTTTACCCCACATTTATATTAATTTAATTACTTACAATTAATTAATGCCCATCCTCACTTTATTTATTAATTTAATTACTTTAATTAAATTAATTTACACCTCACCTAGCCACATCACCTAGACACCTCATCATGGACCTATTCTTAGCATGTTTCTTTTAACTAAGACTCAATCTCTACTTACCTTAACCAACTGAGACTTAGTCTAACCCTAACATTAGATGCCTATTATTTCTCCAACAACATGCCCACTTATCTAAGTGTTAAATACCATTTTAGACCTGACCAATGGGCAAAACTGGCCAAAAGATAGCCAAGATTTGCTATTTTGGCAAAACCTAGGATTTCCTCCTTAACCGACGTCGGTTAACCCTAAACCACGATCGGTCACCCTAACCATCATCGGTTACCATATATTCATTTTGGAAACCTTGTTCCAGAGGTTGGTGATTTCAAGTTTGGAGAGAGAGAGAGAGATCTACATGCAAGCACAACCAGAGCCCTCTCATGCATCCAGACACCCCTAGCCAACACCAAGACTGATCTGAAGGCATTGGCATTCATGGTAACATTTAAGAAACACTTTGTGTGGCACTAACCACTAGTTTCATAGATCAACCATTGTTATCTTCCACCAACCAGCCTGCAAATACAAGTAAGTATGTTTTGATCTACATCATTCTATGTTTACTTAGATTGTAGTTTCTTTACCTATGTTTATTAGATCCTATTCTCCTTTGCATTCTACCATCCCCACCTTCCTGTTAATCCACCCATCCAACCACCCACAACCCTTTTAGCTCCCCATACCCGACTCTTAGACATTCTTGAGCCTTCCTAGCATTTTTATAAACCCAACCATCCTTCCTCCATTCTCTATGTAATCACAAAGAATCCCTCAAAACTAAGTTTATTTGATTTCCACCATTCTACCCTACTACACCGGTCACTCTAACTATCGTTCAGTTTCCCCTTCACCGGCATCGGTCACTAGACCAACACGGTTATTGTATCTTCTAACAGGACTTTCACTAAGTTGACCTTATCACCCCAAAAACCTCACAAAACCTTACCCAAGACTAGTACCCCACCTACAATCCCACCACAGGCCTTCCCAACTCTCTGTGCAGACATAGAGAGAGTTTGGACATCCATTTTGACATTCTACCATTATCCATCCTAAACCATCATCATCACATCTAAACCATCATCGGTCATACCCTGACCGATCGGTCTCTGTGTCTGTCGATAACCCAGCTCAGACAACAAGCTAATACCCACTCCCAAACTACCCAGAATCATTTGTAACCTTTTTCCAGACCTCACCAAAAGCCTTTACTAGATCTACCACCCAATACCAGTCCATCACCTAACCCATTTTTACCTCAACCACCTTTTTACTTGACCTTTCTTATTCATTTTTTTGTATGAGGTACCTAAATCGTTTCAATTCAAATAAGATTGTTATTTCATGTTTATTTCAATAACATTAATATTGTTATATAATCCTCCTAGCCAAAAGGAAGTATTCCCAATCAGCATTGGATCATGAAGTTAGGACGCACACACAACCTTCAACCGACATCACAAAAAGGTATTCCTCCTTGGTCTATCGCCTTCTATCTATTTCATTAAATATGTTAAGAATACGGTGAAATAGGGACATCAATTTCCACTTTGTGCCTCATCACGAAACTTGGTGATCATCCGTGTAGTGAGAGGAAAGGCTCCAACTAGCTCCCGGGGGCTAAACTGGAAATTCATGAGGTCACGTTGGTGTTCTAGGGACTAATAAGTGTTGGGTGCAATTTTTTGTCCCTTTTCAAAATGTGCATAAGGGACATGAAAATTTTCCTTAACCACAAGCTACCACGTGTCCCATCAAAAATTTGACCAAGTGTCGAAGAGTGTACCTTGAGAGCCAAATTGTAAAGGCCATATCTTGAGCTCCCAGATGAGCTTTTGGGTGCTACTTTGTATTATCTTGACTAGAAAATGCCTTTTAATAATATTTTGGATGGTACTAAAGTTCAATTATCACTTAAAACCCTCCAAATGGATCCTTTTTTCTCAATACCTCCAGCTTTGCACCAGAAGAATGAGCTACCTAGAAAAACTTATGGGGTTTTGAGGGGTCCCATTTTTCCATCATGTAAAGCATTGAAAATGATTTCCATAGGTACTTTTTTGGATTCCAAATCACTATGTATCTCCAAAAATCTTTCTTTGAAGTTTGTTATCTGTAAAATTGGCGAGGAAATTTTGCATAGTAACCATACCAAAATTTTGTTTTGGTTCCCTACCAAGGTCCCTTAGCATTCGAATGGCATAAAATCCCTTTCCGGAGAATCTAGTTTTTCAAACTTAGTCGTTTGGTCCTTTTTTGGCTGGGCACAAATTTTGTTCATGCAACATCAAATGAATTTGCGCCCCCTTCTATTCCTTTGGTGCACTCTCTGGAGTGTCAACATTACAAATGTTGTGCCTTCCCATGATGCGCCTTTCAAACTGCTTAAGGTGCATGTGCCACCCTGTATCGACACTAAAATTGTTACGCCCCTAAATGGTGCGCCAAAGGCGCTGAAAAAGTCATGTTGATAGTCGCATAACCGTGCCAAAGGCACAAATAATTTCATGTTGGCATCTATTTTGGTGCGCCCTTTGAAAAATTTGGTGGCACATTTATTACACCTTTTGCTATATATAGGCATCCGACCTGTCATTTTCACGATTTAAAAAAAGTAAAAATTTATTTTCTCTACACCTGTCAGCACTCCTATCATCCCCGTGTCGCTTTACGTCACATTCGTGGACCCCACATCATTTCTTCCATTCTATATATTCCTGGTAAGTGGTCCTTGCTCTTCTTGTGTTGATTGTTTGTGGGATTTTTGTATGGTTTTTAGAGGTTATTGTTATAAACCGGAAAATGACCTAAGAGGCTCCCCCCAAACTAGTTTTACCCTCCTACCCGGATCTGCTGGCCTGGAGGGCTTTGTCTCAAAAATGATCCAAGATCCTCTTTTCCCTTTTTCCTCTTACTGTCCAAATCTATGATTAAGGAAGCCATCAAGCCAAAAAACCAATCAAAATCAGAGAAAATCTAAAGATATCACAATCCAATGCCGCAGTTTTCCTTTGGCACAAACACCATCATGTTGCATAAAACACAATCACGCCAAAGGGCGCACTGTCCCTACCTGCAGCATGCACCCTCCCTGCGCCCTTTTGAAATTCTTAAAATCCTAACACAGCGCAAGCGCAATCCCACCTACACCGACATCTGAATGTCATGCAAACTCTTCCTACGCCGCACCAAAAGCCCCTTGGCGCACCTTAACTCAATGATGCATCCTTTATATCTGCACCCTTTGGTGCATAAAAATGTTCTGCAACATGTACCAGATCTGTGCCATTGGCGCATCCTACTGCCATGCAACACCATAATTATCTGCGCCCAGTTTAATCCTTTTATAAGGCGCAGTGCACATTCTTTTACATCAGCACTGAATGTTGTGTGTAATTTTCTTGCGCCCTGCACCCTTTTTGCGTTGTTTTTATCCATGCAACACTCTCCATCAGTGCGCCTTGCTTTTCTCATCCTATAGCCTGCAGTATACCTACGCCCTGCGCCCAGAGCTTCTAAATTGCTAACTCTTCTTTCTATAAAGCTTTGATGGATAATCTAACAGCTAACATGGCTCTTCTGTGATGGACTTCACTCCTTCTTGCAGATTAGCAACTGAACTCGAGACTTCGCACATGTCTTCATCAAGTAAGAGGCCAACCAAGTCTAAGGGTAAGGCCAAACTCACAGAGGAAGAAATGAAATATAAGTATCAAAGGGTCAGGATGCCCGAGTCCCTTGCAAAGTGTGACTTAGACATCAGGGATTCTGAACTTGGCCACATTGATATGGAGGACTTTTGGGCTAGAACCAGAAGGGTCACGGGTAATCCATGGATGGAAAAATTGGTCGATAGTGGTCTACACTTCGCTGGGGGAATTCCCGTGAGCGCGGTGAATAACGAATTCATGATGGTGGTGGCTCACTGCTACAATAAGGACACAAGGTGTGTCGAGAATGAAAAGGGCGAGGTTATAATCAACCTCACTTGCTTGCACTTTGAAATTATGTTGGGTATCCCCCATCACCGGCACTTTGTGGCCATAAGCCAAGAAGACTACATAAAGGCATGGGACGAAAATGAGGACAAATGCATGCAGTTGATGAACGAAGTATATCTAAAGAATAAGAAGGTAATAACCAGGTGGCGCAGGTTATTCACCGCAATGACTTTTCAGAAGAGCTGAGTGACACCATAACCTTCCTGAGTAGGGTATTTGGGCTTCCTAATGCCCATTACTTCCACAAATGGATGCTCAGGTATCTGGAGACAATGAACAAAAATGTGCCTGATCAGTGTTTTGAGTGGGCAGAGATCATCAGCAACACCATTTCTAAGAAACTTCAACAACTCTCAACGACATGGATGTTCTACATGAACTCCTACGTGGTCTATGTTCTTTGCCTGAGAGATATTATCTAGCATCGAGTCAATGCGGGGTGTGGCCCCAAGAGAAAATATATGAAAATTATCCGAGAGTTGAGGCGGAAAACAAGATACCACAAGCTTCAAAGTTAAGATCAACGATGCCTTCTTCTATGGCATCATCTGCCTATTGAGGCCCAATATGACTCATGGTCGGATGACCAAGAGCATAGTGACTGCAACAGAGAAGTGGGGGTGTTATTTACGCAATTCCCCACTTTCACTTATCTTAGAGCCACTAACTTCTTGGGGGAGCCCACCAAGTTACCAAGATATGCAGGCCCTAAACTGGTCCTATTGGAGCTGTCCAGATAACTCATCACATATCATGAGAAGTGCCTAAAAAGAAAGAAGGGCGAACTCCATTCCCCCTCACAGTGGGTAGGTACACCTACACTTCTCACACCAAGGCCCGGAGATGTTTGTAGAATTGGAATTGCTTAACTTGAAGCACAATTTCCCGGCAAGGCTGACCTTTGATCCACACAATTTTCTCCTAAGGGAAAAGCTCGATCTAATCCACGTCCCATAGATTGACGATGTCTACATCGACCTGTATCACGAGGTCGAGCTCAGGAGAAAGGATCACTCCCACCTGGCCCTAGCAAAAATTATTCAATATGGCGTGGCCATTGTCCCGAAAGGTTTCAAAACGACCGATCAAGAAGTTGATCAGGTCTATCTAGATATGGACGAAGACAACTGGCCATTTTCCGAGATAGAAAGAACAAGGGCACCTTAGACTATTGAGGAAAGGGTCAAAGGCACTTTACAATGTACAGAACATTGGTGCAGGTCTAACGGTCTCATATACCTTGGAGTAGACTTCACCACGTAGGTAATGCACCCGCTGGACCAAAGCATTTGCCAAAGGGTAAAGGGAAAGACAAGGAAGGGGAATCAAGCGCTATTCAAGAACAAGCTCCCGAGATTCCTCCTTCTTCGCCACCCAGGAGCAGGTAGTAACCCCGATGTCTCCGGAAAAAAGTGGCGATAAGTGTTCTAACGGGCACATCCACTTAGGATGTTGCCACTTCAGAACTCACCGAAGTTCCCTCCGTCCCATCTCCCGCTCCTCCTTCCCCTCCTTACATCACACAAGTAACCGCTCCTCTGGTTGTGTCCTCTCCCCGTCTTCTACTTGTTCCTCCTTCCTCTCCCTCCATCTTCTCTTCCCTCGTAGAGTTGTCCCCGTATTTCTTCCCTCATCTTTCAAATTCCTTCCACCCCCACGGTTTCTTCTCCTACAAAGACTCCTACCCCTATGAGCGTTAAAGATTCGACTTCTTTATCAATGCCATCGCCAGTGTCTCGACACATTTCCCCTTGTTCCCTATAGCTTCCCCTTCTTCTCAAATGCGTTCCCTCTTCTCCGCCGGTCCTACTCCCTTAAGTCCAACATGGATCTCCCAACACAGCCGGCCAAGAGAGAAAGTCCCCATTACACCTATGGACTTTTCTGCCATTCCAACAAAAGGAGCTAAGAAGCAAAAGCCAATAACCCACTTCTCTCAGAGTGCATCAGGTGAAAGAGTAATGGAGATCGCGTACCCTGATCCCACAAAGGACAAAAAGGATTTGTCTCCTACAAATTATACAGTGACACAGGTCACAATGGGAACATCCTCAGAGCTTGTAAGGAGAGGCCTTATCTGCAGTGGATTCCCTTTGCAAGAAGCTTCAGGAAGCAAAGGAAGAGAAGAGGATACTGAAAGAACAAAACAAACATCTTCTCCAAGCCCTGCAGAAAATGGGCAGTGCACTGCTACTGCCGCAGAAACTCCTGAGGCCCTTAGTCAGGAAAAGATAAATGAATACACCAAGATTGGAAAACAAGGCATGGCATCCACTGGAGAGACCAAATCCTCAAAGATAGTGAGGAAGTAATCGTAAAGTTCGTAGAGCTATATCAGAATATTGATCAGGTGAACAAGGAACTCCAGGCGATTGTAGGACCTATCTCCGAAGAGTTGGACCATGCTAGATTACAACATGAGACGTTCCAGAAGATGCTCGACTGCTCAGTCGATGACTTAGTGAAATTTGGCGTCTTGATCACCCCGAGCACCCAACAAAGTCCTTGCTACTTTGGATGACCAGTCAATCGGATGGAATTTGTCATGGAGAAGATAGACAAAGTCAAGGAGGAAGCCTTGGATGCAATGCATCAAATGGGATGTTGTCATCCACCAAGTTGCCCCAAAGTCAATAGTTGACTTTTAGATATTTTGTAAATATTTTGTAATTAGTTGTTGGTTTCTTTTTGCCTTCTTTCTCCTTCTCCTTCTATATATACTTGAATACTTGTTGTATTCAGGTGGTGGACACTTTTTAGATGAAAAATAGAAGTGAGAAGAAAAGGCTTTGTACTTTTTGTAATAGAAGAAAACATTAATACAAATATTAAGACTTTGTGTTGAATACATGTGTTATGTGCATTTGATCTTTCTTATGTTAGATCTGTGTGTTTATTCTATTAGATCTATCTCTACTTTTTTGTCATTTGTTCATCAGTATTGCTTTGTTCGTTTATGCAAGTAGGTTTGGCTCTGTTTACTACCAACCCAAAACATAAACCCTCGACCTTTCGCTTTGAATTCATTTCTTTTCTCCCTTCAAATCTATCCTATCTCCTCTCCTCTCTTCTTTCCTCTCTGCTCACGATTGAAAACACCCCTACCGAAACGAGATCCCAAACCCTCGAAGGCGTAATCTTTGTAGGACTTGCATGCATTCTGTTGATAGAATAACAATAAACCAATTTATCTTTGCTACCTCAAAGAAGGGCTATGCCCTACACACTGCTGGCTCGTCCTATCCATAGATCTACCCTCCCAACAGATTTTTGGAACAACAAAGTTCGTCCCTTTTCACGGTGCATGCTTGTTCATTCCCAAAAAATTGATTTCTCTGGATCGGCTCCAAAACCTCTGAAACTTCCCTAAATATTCCAAAACTCAAATCCACAACATATTTAGAACTTTAATACTCCTCCATGGTGATTTTTTATCCTTATTTTTTCTCCAAGGGGGTGCACTATTCTCGAGAAGGCTAGTGATAGCCCTTCCCAAAACTACCCAAAACTTGGTATTCTTCACAAATTCCTAAAATCACCTAGGGGCGACTAACTTTGCTTTCCTAAATCACCTAGGGAATTGGATGGACATCTAATTGAGTACCATTACATAGACTGAGTAAGGCTTGGTGTTAAGGAAGGGTAGACTTGGGGTGTCCTGGAAAGGTAAAATTTGAAAAAATTGACACATGGGTATCGTTGTCATACTTGAAAATTTGAAATTTTCTTGTTGCAAATTTACATGACAACATATATGTAATAATTTCTTCATAATCATAGTAAAGTATTAAATATAAAGAGTAATCGTTGTTCATTGTGTATCATGATGTCAAAATGGTATGAGTTTAAACAAGGCTTAAACATAACAAAATGGGGTTCATCAGTTACTACTCTATCACCAATACTAGTTTGTTTATCAATAATTATTTGAAGAAATGAAAGACCAAGTGTAAGGGCAAGGTCACCAAGTGGGATCAGATGTGCACCTACGACCCTTACTCTTTCTTCTTCTGACGTGCTCTCATCAAAAGCCAGGGGGTTCCCTTTTGCACTTACCTAAATGAGGGAGTACTAACTGCTCAGGTTCCACATCCTCCACATGAACCTTGAATCCTTCATGCATCACCTATCTCCACAACCCCATAGACTCGTCAATGTCATACTTGTTCGCTAATTCCCTCTCCCACTCTTCATTATACTTAATTCATCTTTCTTCTCTTTCCCTCTCTACTGTAAGATCCTCCATCTTTCACCAAACTTGCACTTACCCCTACGTGCATAGGAGATTTAGCTAGCTATAGGTCATTCTTCCAAATCTAGGATTATCATTAAGATCTTAATGGCTAAAGGGATAGTGTGTAAATAATATCCCTTGGGTTCATGTAAGAACTAGAACTCAACAACCTCTGGATAGGAATAAGTAGAAACAACATACTCCAATGTGTAACTATGTAAAACACCACTATACCAATGATCTACAACATGTGTCTAAGTCAAATCAACATCATACAAAGTTCGGTAATCTTCTTGTGTCCAAACAATAGATCTATACCTCCAATTTCTCTTCGATGCATATGCTACCAGCCACTCACACAACTCTATAGGAAAACATCAAAAATGTCTCATAGAGTTCATGATATAGATTTTCTTCAACCCATGCGCGAGCATCAAAATCAGGTCCAGTATTGTATTTATGAGAAAATTCTTCCTCCAAATTTTCTACCCAACTTTTAATGTTGGCCAAGGTCAATCGATATGTCTACATCATGCAACATCCTTGCAACAACTTGAAAAGAGGTCTCGGTAACGGAACCAAAATGTAGTATTTTATTTTACCAAGAATAGCCCATGGCCCATTGGCACATCACTCCAACAGACCTGAGCGCTCACCCAAAGCACGTAAGGTACCAGGTCCCTCTTTTATGGAATCTTTGTCAAGGAGTTAGCATGAAAATACATATAATCTAGACCCATAACAAAACATGCAAAGATAGAGAATAAACAGATCTTGATCACAACCATATGCAAGAATGAGCTAAACAAGAATCAATATTAGATTTACCATACAAGATCTAGTCACAGATATGTCAACAACCAATATCCAACAACAAAGATCCATTGTATTAATCACCACGAAAGTATAGAATTTGAATATGTCAATAGTAACTCCATAAGATCATACGCATAAGTAGAACAACAACATAACCATACAATCAAATGTCATCTCATGTTATGAAAAATAAATTCATACATACATATATATATATATATATATATATATATATATATATATATATATATATAGGGTGGGGACTTTCCCTACACCACCTATGCACTCTCCAAAAATATCCCACATGCTAGAAATAGTCATGCATGTGTTACAAGCCAACTACAAGAGCATGCAAGCTTGCTAATAATAGATTATCTTATAATATAAATTTTATATCTAATCCTATTAATAGCCTAAGCTCTGCATGACGCTTTAACTTCCTTCACATGAGATGTATCTCAAAATAGAATTTGTTTGAACTGCAAGTCTTTATGCTCTATTCTTATCTCCAAAACCTTTCTTGTCCGCTACTCCAACCCTCTATCTATCATTTTTCCTCGTGGCTCATAATGCAGCTAAGTATGGAATACAATCTGTTAGGGTGCAATCCTTCACATGTTTTCTATCTTTCTCTCATGTGTGCCTTCGTGCCTAACTCATGCGCTTCAAAACCCCTCATGTCGTTTATACTTAAAATATATTTTTAGGGGTCCTATTGATGATTATCTTTGCATATGAACCATCAAAGTCATGGGATATCTTAGAGATGTGGGACTTGGCCCCTAAAATATCCGCCATATTTTATAGAAGTTGTCTCTTCTCCACTTGCTTGTTGAGGTAAGGGATAGAGAGAAAATAAAACAGTAAGTAAATATAATCTAAGGCGATGCACCAAGACTTTGTGAAATAGCACAGAGACTAATATTAAAACATCTATTGGATTAGTAGAAGAGCATTAAGCATGATCAACTATCTTGGAGATATCTCAAATTATCAAAGGTTGAATGAAATTAAAATATAACCACGAGTAAATGAAATGATTCATGTAAGGATCTATGGGCGTATAACATGATAAATATTTAAACATTCATCTAAACCTAAAAATAAGTAACAAGAAGAAACCAAGGACACATAATATTCTGAACTTGCAGGATGCAAAGAAAAAAGCTTCTGTATATATATATATATATATAAAAATAGTACATAAGGCCAAAATGGCATAGATTACAACATTTCTTTACAATAGATCCTTGTTAAGGCCAATGGACATAATAGACTGAACCTAAATTCTCCTATAGAGCTTTGAAATTTTTCCTTCGATCTTTTCTCCTTACAGAGCCCCCTCTCCTTTTCTCGAGCCAAGAGCACTCCTTTATAGACCCCTCGGCTCTTGTTTCAATGTGTCTTCATTAATATTTCATCGTCTACATTTAGTTCTCACCTACAAGATCTTCAAACTTTGGAGCCGATCTCAACTACATGCTTTGAGGACTGAGATTGCATTCAATCGCCGAACCTCGAGCCTCTCACCCCATTGATTGGTATTTTAGACGGCAAGGTGGCTTCCTTGTATGACATGTGGAGGCTGTGCTCTTCTGTTTTTCAATTTTGTTTTGGGGTCTACTTAGTTGCGCTTTTTCTCTTTATCGTTGCTTGAAGACTCCTGATTCTTTATGCCTCCTCCAAACTTCATGGAAGGGACACCTGGATACCCTCTGCATCTAGCTCCATACTTAGGAAAAAATTGGTTCCGAAAAAATACAAAAGAATGTCGAGAGAAAAAAGAGGGTTGGGGTGAAAAAAGGTAACATTATATAAGATCCATGAAACTATGTAGAAATTTGTCTATAGTTGTGGTGACTCACCAAGGGACTCTGTGCCAGCCATAGAATAATTCAAATGCAAAACTTCAAAATTTCAAAATGTGACTCAAAGAGACGCCACTCAAACTTGTTGCAAAGTAGCTTGGAATCTGACTCATTCAGCCTCGGTCAGGTAATTTCTTCATTGTAGAGCCTAAAAGTCTCTATCCAACTCAATGATCTCCTTGTGAGAGAATGTTTGGAGATATTACACCATTGTGTGCAAACGGAACTCCAATTTTACAATTGGATTCAGGATGGCCTCTACCTCAGCAACACTAGAATCATCTTTTAAATATTGAAATACATTCTTATCTTGTTCCTTAGTTGTAAGAGTTGTTGGATTGGTCCTCGATAGTTGGAGTCATTGGGGAAGGGAGAGGGGAATCCTAATTGAACTAACTCTCCAATGCACTATGTTCGCTCTTTGATCCCTAATTAGAGCTGGGCTAGGAGATTCTAGCACTTGGTAGAGGTCTTGTTGCAACTCAGAATCTCACTAATCTTTGTCACAACTTGAATCATGTCTATAATCCCAAATTTCCCTTGTAGGGAAGAGTCTAAGGATTCATATAATTTCTAAACCATCATTTATGATTCAGGTACCTTGGTGGATACGACATTGTTGATTCTGGAGGCCGAGGATTCCACGTTGGTACATAGGCTTTGTGCATCAAATATAAATATGAGTGCGGGCCTTATGCCTTTTTCCGTGGTGGCAATTCTTTTACAATATGAGGTATAAAGCCCTTGCACCAATGTGATGATTCCTCCCTTTTTTGGCTGTTGAGTGAGCTTCCGGGTCAAATCCTTGACTGCATCCTCTGATTTCTTGCACATTGTTTACAAGCTCCATTTCTTTGCCTCTAGAGGCATGTAATTTTGTTTAGAGTGAAGCGACCTCTGCCTTCTTAGAGTCCACCTCTTGCTGAAGGAGCTTCTTTTTTATTGAGTGAACTAGTTGCCACCTTGGATATTGCCAGTTCAGCCTCTAACCTTTTGGACTCCATTTGGGAAGTGGCAAGAGAATCTTTTGATTCCACCTCCGTTAACTCCTTCCGAAGTTGCTCTATTTCTTTACCTTTCCCGTGATTTCAATATTGGAAGGGAGAGGTGTTCTATGTCTGTAGGAGGCTAGCCTTCATTTTCTTCAGCTTACTGGTGACTTTGAGGTAGTCAGTGGTGACTACTGCAGTCATCTCACTCATCAGTTCTACCTTAAACTAAGGTTGAAGCGTAAAGGTCCATCATGAATAAGCGTTGATGGAATAATCATCGAGTTATATCTGCTCAGTGGGTTTAGAGACATTGGGGACCATCTGGGAAATGGTTAGGGAACTCTGTTGATGGTCATATAATGACCGCATCTCTTATGAGCTCCTATTACCATTTATTTCTTCTTTCTCTTCTATCTTCTCGTTATCTCGGACCACTTTGGCCGTCTCGACCTGATTCACAAAATCAAGAGGAGGGGACTATCTCTCGCCAGAATGGGCATCCTAGTGATAGGCCGTAAGGGATTGTATTGATCGTAGGGGCTAGGAAGTTATGAGAGCTAAAGAAGGGCCCGTCATAACTCAGGGAGAGAATGTGGGAATGATGGATGGTGGTGGGAGAAGAAGGAAGAGTTGATAGAGGGAAGAGTCGGGTTCGGGGTGGTCACATAGGAGCACTCCTGATTGAGGAAGTGAAAGGTGAAGGAGATGAAGATGGATGAATTGGAGGAGGAGGGATAGAAGAAGGAGAGACCTAAACTATTTTTGACCTTTTTTAGAGATCTAGGACCCGGAGACTCCAATGGCGGTTGCGGAGTGTAAAATTTTGGTTGGGCCAACGTGAGCCTTGGGCTAGATCCATCACTAGTTGAGCTACCGACACCTCACCCTAAGGGCCTAGTTTTGTTTGAATCATGGGGGCATGACTTGTAGGATTTTACCCAGGAGTGGAAGGAGGGGGACGTGATGACATTTGTTGTTACTTCGGAGGGCCGGGGACCCCATCGTATAATGTGCGAGTTGTTCTTTGGTGGAGCGTAATTTCCTTCTCATTATCTCGAGTCGACCCATGCTCATGGTCCCAAAATTCTCTCCCACGATCATCAATGGGCACAACCTTAAAATTGAGGGTTGTTTTCCCAATTTCTTGTCTATATTTCCAATAGGCTTTAATTTTCTCTACATCCCAGTCCCTATTCTTTAAGGTTGTCCTCAAGCTCTTCACCGTCATAAATAATTTAGGTCATATCTATATAGTAATGGATGAAAATATTCCCATAATGGAATTGGGATATCCTTCAGCTTGACATATTTTTCAGGAGTGTCTTCCTGGGGGGACCTCCTATCTTCAAAAAATTTATGTGCTCATGGTGGTAAGAGTTTAAGACTCTGTTTTGGGACAAGATGTTGACCATCCACCCATTTGGGTCATATCTCCATGTTTCTAGGATGAAGGAGAAGCCATAGGAAGCTAACTTCTATGTGAGAAGATGCTCCACTTGTCATTTGATGATATTAATCCCTCCCTTTCTCAAAGGGAGGTTGAACAATGCTTTCTTATTTTGATCTCAAATCTACATCGAGAAGCACCAATTTGCTTCAGTGCCTTCTAAGAAACTACTCACTCCATGAGATTCTTAGAAGCATGAAGGATTCATCTCTGAATCCATGTAACTAGATCATTGAATATTGTGCCCCAAAGAAATAGTCACAGGGATGTAGGGGGTATGCCAGGATGGTTCGAACCAAGTCGTTCATTCTTTTATTGATCCCTCCGGTCAAACTCATGTAGGAGGGGTGTGATAAAACAAGCTAGAAAATTCATATGCATTTGAAGAGCGAGACAACACATGAGTCCATGTAGCTACCAAAATGATCTTCTGGGGGTCCACCTCCAGTCCCATAGCCTTATGTCCATGAATTGGTAAATATCTAGGAATTCTAGTACAAAATGAGATGGAACAAATAGGAAGAGTACCTGAAGGTGAAATTAATAGGGAACATGGTCAACTACTCACAAATGGAATCTGAAATAACCTCGGTGAATTCAAACCAATAATTTTGTTCCCTTTTATCATATCTCATCCGAAAAAGGGCCACAACATGCCATTCATGGACATTTCTGTCTGAGTCTTGACCGAAAATAAATGCCAACATGGAACAAACATCCTGAGAATCTACCAAGAACTTTAGGGGAATGGGAACCCCGTGTCCTGGAACTGCTGGAATCATCTTGTCGCAACTCCTTTTTTATGAAGGTGGATTTATGATGGCATTGTTCCCAAACATTTTAGAGCTTGGGCATATTGTAGAAGCTAGCCATTTGGTCGTAGGACAGGGCAAAAAATATTTGATGGTCTGTGGTGAAATCTTCACCTGTATATTCATGCCCTTAATGATGATGGAGTCGAGTCAAAACAACGTGCACACATCTACACAAGATTTGGATATGGGTGCCCAAGAGGCACCATGCACTGTGTGAAGCATTGTGGTCCAAATCCTAGAGCCAAAAGACTCTGAATCCCCCAAACTCTAGAATCTAGCGTGTGTTGCATCCCTTAGAGCCTTTGGTTTTTTATTGAGGACATGGTCAAAGACCTCATCTAATAAATCCGTTACTATAGATGAGTCACTAAATTATATTCCCCTATTAGGGAATCTTAGCCTTGGGATTAAATAATGTTACAGCATTGGTCATCCTGCATAAAGATTTTGGCTTTGGTAGGGAACTAGAGGTTGTCATGGCTTGCTGAAAGCTCTAATGTTTTCAAACTAGGGAACCAAGAATTTAGAATGAAAATTTTGCATGCTCAAAGCTTGCCTTAAATAGACTCCTCGACTCATGTGAAGTAATGGCTTATGCATACCTTGGGTCACATCATATAATGGTACTTTTGGTTACATGACCCCTTGCGCTGAATTTTTACATTTCCTGAGAGATTTTTCATTTACACCATGATCCTTTTCATTAAGTGTTTCAAAAAATTGTTGGATCATTTACTTCAAGGATACTTAGGAAGGTATATTTCCTCCAAATTTTCAAAAAGGGGCAAGAGGGTCTCCGCAAGAAATACATGTCCAAAGAAACTTATTGGAAGGGGTGAAAACCACCAAACAAGACAACAACAATGAAAAGTAAGAAAAGGGGCTATACACATGGTACAAAAATTTAGAAATATAAGGAGACTCAATGGAAGGGTTTTAGGTGGATCTTGTTAATCGGAATCATCGGGACTCACCCTCCATAGTCTCGAGCTCGAAGGCGTTGTGTTATTTGCACGCACTGATTTTAAAGGACCCTATCCATAGAGGGTCAAACTTTCCATGATTACCAGGATCTAACTTCCCATTTCAACACCAAAGTACCGACTCAAAGTCTAGTTCTGAAGTCTTCTGATCAAACCAAGTTTTGACCACCTACTCACGGTTGATCATGGATTCATGGGGTTGCCTCCCATTTTTCCTAAAGTTGTATTATCTCCGCGAGTCTTACTTACATCACTCCATGTTTCTCTATCTCAACTTGCTTCAATAATTGTAACACGGGATCTCTACCATGACACTCATTACAATGCTTTTTCCATAGACCAATTTATATGGTGAGGTTTTTAGGATCTACTTGGGCATGATTCGATCAACCCATAGGGTTGTCTTGACATGCTCATGCCACGATCTCTTGTGTTCATTCCCCATTCTCTTGATGAGTCTGATCAATTTTTTGTTGGTAGACTCTGCCAAACCATTACCATGTGAGTGATAGTTGGAAGATGTTTTTTGGTAGATTTCATGCCTTACCACAAAGTTAGATACTTTGCCCCTAGAAAATCCTTGGCGTTATCTAATATGATTGTGCAAGGGGGTTTGAAACAAGTGGTGATATCTTGGAAGGATTTCTAGATCATATTTTTCATGGCTTCTTTTAGCGGAACTACCTTTGTCCATCGGGTGAAGTATTTAGTGGCAGTGAGAATCCACTTGTGACCTGCACTCTAAACTAGGTTAATGATTTTGATGAAATCTAGACCCCATTATGTGAATGGTTATTTGACTAGGATAGGGTTAAGAGGAAGGGTGACATTTCTCCGGAAGCCTATATAGAATTGAGAGTTTTTGCATTTGCTCACCATTACATAGCAATCTGCAAACAAGTTAGGCCAAAAGTATCCTTGCTTATAGGATTTTTATGGCAGTGGTTTTGGCAAAAAGTGGCCTCTTAAGCCTCCATGATGTAATTCATGTAAGACCCTTTTTTCCTCCTTTTTCTAGGCATTTGAGTACGATCCCATCGAAGTTCCTTTTGAAAAGAAAATTATCAATAATGATAAATTTGGATCCCTGCTATCTATAATATCTTTTCTTCTTGAGAGGAAGGTGACTTGGATACTCACCCGTCTGCATGAAATTCATCCTATCTGATACCTAGATTTCAAATTCATTTTCTTGGATATGGTGCACTATCTCAGATTCTTCAATGGTCAGGACTATTGGATCTTGTGCAAGGTACTTGTAAAGACCTCTTCCTCATACCAAATTCATGGATTTTATTTCAATGTCATATTCTAAGATCTTAGTGATCCAGGATGGCCTTTTATTAGTTATCTCACCCTCACCGATGTATTCCTTGACACTAGGGTGTACCACCATGACTATGATTTTATTATGGGTGACGAGGTATCTGAATTTCTTCAAACCCTTAACAATGGCAAAAGCCTATTTTTCCACAAATTTTTATCTTGTCTCATAATCATGGAGGGTATTTGAAAATAAAGCAATTGGATGTTCCTCTCCTTGTGACTCTCTTTTCTATGTTAGTATAGATGTTACACTATGATCTCTCCCATAGACATACATGAAGAAATATTTGGAGAAGTCTAGATTACATAGCACTGGGAGCAGATGTGATTGTTTTCTTGATCTCCTCAAAGGCTTGTCGGCCTTCAATGGTCCATTTAAGTTTTAGATCCTTTTTTAGCATTAGTGTGATTAGGAAGATCATTCCAGCAAAATCTGAAAATAATTTCCCCAACTCTTTCTAGGCGGATCATTCCTAGGAAAGATTACATTGCCTTATTGTTGACATGTAGGGACAACTCCATAATAGCCCCAACTCTTTCTAGGTCGATTGAGATTGTCTTTTGAGACAATGTGTCCTAGGATTTTTCCTTGTAGTACTCTGAAAACACACTTCTTCAGATTCGGGAGATTCTAAATTCCTAACATTTCTTAAATACAACTTATAGGGTATTGAAATGATCCTTCAGTCTTTTGGTAAACAATGTGAGGTCATCCAAGTATATCAAGATTATCCTGTCAATCAGTTCTCCAAATGCAACATCCATGGCTCTTTGAAAATTTTACCCAACATTGGTGAGTCCGAATGAAATTTTTTCATATGTAAAGTTTCCCCACTTGCTTGTAAAAGTGGTCTTATGTTGGTCTTCCTCTGCGAGCCATATCTGGTTGTAGCCCGAAAAACCATCTAGCAAAGAGAATCTTTCTAACCCTCCTATTGTCTATAGTATCTACTCCATGGAAGGTAAGGGGTAGTGATCCCTAAGGGAAACTTTATTCAAGTCCCTAAAATCTACACAAAGTTTGATTTCACCATTTTTATTCCTCACTAGTACCAAATTGGAAACCCATGTGGAGTGCTTAATTGGGAAGATTATTTTATCCTCTACGAGCTTCTGAGTTCTTCGACCATGAGAGATTCTATTTTTGGGTTCACAAGCCTCTGTTTCTGATGCAAAGACTTAGTTCCTTCTTCTAAGTCAATAGTATGTTGAATGATATCCTTATTATAACCATGTAAGTCATCATAAGTCAGGTTATCACCTTATCATACTTATGGCAAAGAGCCACAAGTATTTCTCTTTCTTTTAGAGTGACTAACTTCCCGACCTTTAGCTTTCTTTCATATGCCACTTCTAGCTTGACATAATCTTCCTTGACCGCTGTGAAATTCCTTTTTTTGTATTAGCATCATCAAAGTCAAAAAGACTCTCTAAAGTTATCAGTCCTTTTGGAAGTTTGTTCGTTTTGAGGTGGATGACTTGATCTCCATATGTTTCTTCAATCCTGGGTTGGAGTTGGTCAGCAAACTCTTCAGATTGTTACAAGAAGAGTAGTATTTGCTGGTCACTTTCAAAAACCTGTCAATGATCTATATTATCAGGTATAGATGGCCAGATAATCAATTTCACCATGTCCTTGTTTGTCATTAGATCTTGAGTCGAGTCAAATTGTGATCCGATCTGGGCCATTCTATCAACTTCTATATTTTGTTCCCGAGGGATAACTATAATGTTAAAGGCCTCAAAGTATTTAATAAGGTCACATACCCTATGGTGGTAGGACCTCATCTTTGGATTCTTCATTGTGGCGGTGCCTCTAACTTGTGTTACAACTAGTTCGAGTCTTTAAAGACTATGGGTTGTTGTATGCCCTCTTTTCATGCTAATGTCAAACCATGAACTAAAGCCTCATAATCTAATTCATTGCTGGTACAAGTGAAGTGGAAGAGAAATGCCTAAAGAATTTTCCTTCCACTTAGTGAAGATAGGCATATTCCAGCTCCTAAGTCATTTCTACTTCTAGCTCCATCAAAATGTAGAGTCCCCATTTGGGAATCCTTCATGAGATTCCTTTCATTTTTACTATCTTCCCTCATGATCTTTGGGATGTTGGGATTCTCATCAAAGATCACATAAGTACCTAATCCAATGGAATCAAAGTTTCGAAGGGGTCTCCAGGTGACAAGTCAACCAAATAGTTTCCACTTTGATGGTCACCTTCATCTATATATGAATTCTTCTCGGGTGATCATAACATGTGAGGCTTCAAAACCTAAGGCCACTTGATATGTTATATGTTTCTTAGTGAGTGGTTCTGATAACGCCTTCATTTTGGATCCATACTTAGTCCGCAGGATTAGATGAGACCAATCCAGGGACATGTAGCCTCCTATTTTAACTCAAAGTCAAGAGATAGACATGGTCCAAGATCAATGGAAACATCAATTACCACTATATCCTGCAGAACAATTATATTTGGGAAGGAATATAGTTGCAATGGGATACTTCTGATAACACCGATTTTTTGAATTGATTTCCCATCTAGTTACATAAATCCTTTTCTTAGGGGCTCATATTTAATCCCCACATCCACAATTACTTTAGGCATCACCGTAGTGCTTGCACTAGATCAATCATGGAGTTATGTAGAAATTTCTTACCTATTATAAGAGTCATGAAGAAGGGTTGTGGTCTTTTTGGTTCATTAATACTGACACGGTCAGAACTTGAGTTGTTTTGGGTTGCTCTTTCCCTTTCTTGGTCATAGCTGGGCCGACATTGAATTTTAATGCCTCTTGAAGCAATTCCTTTTGCTCCAGGATACCCAAGATATCCCACAATCATACATTGGTTGACGCCCTTTTGAGTTGCTCAACTACATTCATCAACCCAAGTGGTTGTACTTTGGAAATTGGTTGATATTTCATTTTTTCAGTTGTTGGATAGAAAGTAACTTGATTCTGAGCAGCTTCCAGAGAGTCTCTTGTCTACCCAGGGGCGGAGGGGGTGGTCTCGGGCTCTTTCCTTGCTTCATTTCTTTCTTTGTAGGAGTAGGGATCATGGCTTCCATCATCCGCCTCTTGAAACGTGAGAGTTAATATGATTGTACCATATTCTTAGATGTGGGTGCGTCATTTTTGAATAAAAATTCTTCTCCTTCAATCAAGAGAAAAGTACATGTTCGAGTGTAATATATGCCTCTTTTTCTAGGGACATCCCTTACATTTGCGTAAAAAGGATTTTTGAATTCCCGGGATGGGTAAGGTCACCATCATCATGACCTCATAGCCTTCCATTTCTCTTTGCTCTACTACTTTTTGTTGTAGATTCCTTGGGGGAAATCTCTTAGCATATGAGGGATATTGCAAAGGAAGCACCAAGCATTGGGGTCTTTCACCAAATTATTTTGTCCTGGAATCATTTCTCTCCCACTATTGGGTGGGAGCATCTAGAGTGTTGTCAGGACTGGAAAATTTGGTTAAACGATTGCACCAATGATGAGCTCGGGAATTTTTATGCTATGGAGGATAAGCGGGTCTTCCCCCTTAGTAGCCTTGATAATTTTGTCTTGGGTACACACTTTGATTCCTCTTAAGATTGACTATCTCATTAGAGAAATTCTTGAGGATGTTTTTACTTCCTTCATCTCTGTGGAGGAAGATGATGATGTAACAACAGAGGTGATTCCTCGGGAGGATGGGTAGTTGTATATGGATGTAGGAGCTTGGGCAGAGCTTGAGGCCTATACCTGAGGAAGGGGAGCTATCTCGGGATATATTGGAAAAGGGATCTTTGGGGGGATCTTCCCAGCATCTATCAAATTATTCTCATCTTGGACTACAAGATCATATGCTTCAGAAAAGAATCCCCCCTAATGACTAAATCATGACAGAGATATCTAAGTTTAGAGATTTTAGATAAAAGACAATAGCCATACCTGCATGTGCGGTGGGATCCTTTTGCCATGTCTTATGGAATTTAGTATTGAAATCAGTCATAAGCTCTTCCTTTCTTGATGTTGATAAGTTGTTGTAAGAGTGAAGATCTATCTCCCTTTTCATTAAATCTTCTAATGAATACATTTCCCAATTGATCCTAGGTACTAATGGAGTTAGGAGTCAAGGATCTGTACCAGTTGATAGCTTTTCCCTTAAAGGAGGCAACTAGCAATCTTAAAGCAACATCTTACTCCATGATATAATGTATTGTGCATATCTTCATAACATCTTGAAGATGGTCCTCCGGTCTTGAAGTCTTCACCACTAAATTTGGGTAGTCCCTTTAGCGCATTGGTTGGGATGGGATTCCATGTTGCTGGAGCCACTGGTAAGATGAGCGAGCTTGCTTGATTCCATGAGACAAATTTTCTCTTAGGGGGAGGAGGTTGATGAGCCATTATGATAGGTTTGAGAACTCGAGTGGATTGTAAGAAGGGTCTACCAGGTGGTGGTGTCGACAACGTCTAGTTTGGAGGAGACAGAGATCTCTGAACTTGTCTACCTCTTCTATTTCTTCTCAGGGACAATTGCAAATATTCAAATGTGCCTTCTGCTCTTTCTCTCGACCTTGTTTGAATCCTTCTCATGAACTAGAGAGGATTAAACCACTAATACTACTAAAACCAAGATATTCAAAATGGAATCACAAGATGTGTAGTTACGAGAATGCTAGAAATTTTTATGTCACACACCAAACCTATTAATATTTGAATTTTAAACTTTCATTTCTTGTCCCACTGAGCATGCCAGAAAAATATCCCACTAGGTTATCATCACGAGCTATTCATAGGTCATTCTTCCAAATCTATGGTTATCATCAAGATCTTAATGGCTAAAGGGATAGTACACAAATAAGATCCCCTAGTTTCACGCAAGAACTGGAACTCAGTAACCTCAGAACATGAGTAAGTAGAAACAACGTACTCCAATGTGTAACTATGCAAAACACCACTCCACCAAATGTGCCCAAGTCAAATCATCATCATCATCATATAGATTTTGGTAATCTTCCTGTGTCCAAACAATATATCTATACCTCTTATTTCTCTTTAAAGTGTATACTACCATCCACTCGTATAACTCTATAGGAAAACATCAAAAGAATGTCTTATAGAGTTCATGATACTGATTTTCTTTAACCCACACGTGAGCATCAAAATCAGGTCCAATATTATATCTATGAGAAAATTCTTCCTCCAAATTTCCACCCAAATTTTAATGTTGGCCAAGGTTAATCGATACGTCTTCATCATGCAACATCCTTGAAACAACTTAAAAAGAGGTCCTAGCAACGAAACCAAAATGTAGTCTTTTATCTTACCAAGAACATCCCATGGACATCACTCAAAAGGACATGAGCATTCACCCGAAGTGTGTAAGGTACTAGGTCCCTCTTTTATGGTAGCTTTGTGAAGGAGTTAGCATGAAAATACATATAATCCAGACCCATAAAAAAACATGCAAAGATAGAGAATAAACAGATCTTGATCACAACCATATGCAAGAATGAGCTAAAAAGAATCAAGATTAGATTTACCATACAAGATCTAGTCACAGATATGTCAAAACCAATATCCAACCACAAAGATCCATTGTATTAATCACAATGAAAGTATAGAAGTTGAATACATCAATAGTAACTCCATAAGATCATGCGCATAAGTAGAACAACAACATAACATTACAATCACATGTCATCTCATGTCATGAAAATCAATACATATATATATATATATAGGGGTGGGGACTTTCCCTAAACCACTTATGCACTCTCCAAAAATAGCCTACATGCTAGAAATAGTCATGTGTGTGTTACAAGCCAACTACAAGAGCATGCAAGCCCGCTAATAATAGATTATCTTATAATATAAATGTATATCTAATCCTATTAATAGCCTAAGCTTTGTATGATGCTTTAACTTCCTTTACATGAGATCTATCTCAAAATGGAATTTGTTTGAACTATAAGTCTTCATGCTCTATTCTTATCTCTAAAACCTTTCTTAGTTGTTACTCCAACCTATTATCTTTCCAATTTTGCTCGTGGCTCATAATGCAGCTAGTATGGAATTTAATATATTAGGGCATGAGCCTTCGTGCGCTATCTATCTTTCTCTTGCATGTGCATTTGCGCCTAACTCTCGCGTGTCAAAACCCCTCACGCAACTTATACTTAGTATCTTTTTTAGGGGTCCATCAACCTAAGACCAAGATATGTGAGAAAAGAGCAAGAAAAGTCAAGTATATATTTTTTGCACCTAGAGTTAGTGATCATAATTATGGGGTGAGTGGTGTTATATAGTTTTTATGACACATATCTCGGATCCCACTGTGGTCGCCAAAATGTATGCCTAAATTTGTTCACCTACAAGATGAATTAGTTGATATGACATATCCAAATCAATGCTACTTAAACAAAATGGATTTATTGTGGGAGTTACCCCATATTTAGCATGAACATAAGCTCAATCAAAAATTCAATTCAACATATAATTCAATATAAGAGTACATATATATAGGATTTACTCTATAACTCCACTCCTCAATTATAGGTTAGTTGTTCTAACAACTAACAACCTAAAAACTCTCACTATCCTATATTAGTGTGTGGTTGAAACAACACACTAATAATACAAGAAAATATAGGTGTATATTAACACCTTTATTTTCTCCCAACAATATGTTTATTCACATATGTTAGGACTAATTCCTAACATCCCCCTTAGTTCTAACATGGGGTGAGAAACTCGAATGTCATTTTTAATAGAAAAATACATTCGATTACAAACCTTGAGGATCTTAATAATAGAAATGTCTTTCAAGGCTTATTTTAGAACATACAAATAAAAAAGACTTTGAAACTTTCATTTTTGACATAAAATAAAGACGTGACAATACTAAACAACAAAATTTAATAAGGACTTTATAAAATACCTAAACATAAACTTATTTCTAAAACTAATTTATAGAAAACCATAGTTTTTTGTTTTGTATTTTTAAAACCAAACCTAAAAATTGTAGACACACAATCACACACTTTAGGTAATTATCTAGTCTTGATCGCATACTACTATTCATATGATTCCTAAGTAAGAAAAGTACTAATTAACCCGTCTTTGGCCACCTTTCTTTGCTTTATCTTGATACTTTTAGTATTGCACCCTTATTTGCTCAGTCTTTCTTTTTTCTCTTCAACATTAGCCATCCTAAACACTAGCGCCTAGTCAAGACACTAGTGTTAAGTGCCCTTGTCCCCTTCGGGGGCTTATGTCCCCTTTGTACTTTTCTATCACTTTTTAGGTCCTTTCTAGCCATTTGAGCATCTTATCTTATTGGTAGTAAACCTTTTCACGATTAATTATGAAATTCAAGCAAGGGAATCATATAAATATAAAGTTATGTGATCATAATAAGGGACTAAGCACTAAGCACTATCTATCACCACCTAAGGTTGCATCCATCAAGGCATCTAAGATCTCCATTGCATCCATCTAGCTCCATCATAAGGGATACAAGGGCTAGTTTTCTACATCACACTTCATAGGAGGGAAGTTCATTCTATTCCATGCACACATTTACTACATTCTACATGATTTGTAAACTCATCAACTTTGGAATTATCCACATAATCACCAATTTAATGATGTTGTTATACTTTCTATTAGAAAATGACAAAGATAGCTAGTGAATGAATTTTGTTTGTGCTTACAATCAACAATTACAAGAAAGGGATAATATAAACTCACAAACACTAACAAGTTTTATCCTGGAAACCTCCATAGGAGGAAAAACTAGTCGGGAAGGGCAATTGCTCTTTCTTTTGACTTTTATTTTCCAATTCAAAACAATAAGTACAAAAATTACAATAAGTATGAAAGAGAAGTAGATAATATCTCACACTTCCTCCCAATTACTTGTTTGATTTGTCTCAACACTCCTTTCTTCTACAAAACACAATTCCAACAATAGGAACTTCTTGCTCACTTGCTTTCATGCTTTGATGCCTTATTCTCTTCAACAAACATATATTTATAGTCCTTCCCATGTTCTCCCATGCACCTTGGAGAATGGGAAAGTTCGTGGAGGAGAAGAGACACAAACAACCTTTTCAAATTATGAGGTTGTTTGTTTCATGTTTTATTTTCTATTTGAAAGAGCAGGACCGCCGCCCAATGTAGACCGGCGGTCCCAGGGAACATCACCCCTGGTTAGGTGGTGGTCCTGTTACTATAAAGACAAAACCTCTGTGTATTTATTTTCCTTCTTCGTGCTAACTGATTTGATGAAGTAGAGTCATTTTAGATCCCTATGGATCACACATCCCCTGCTTAGGAAGCTTTTGGTCCCACAAAAGCTTAGTGGGGGAGTAGATGAGGAAACAATTCCCTCACTCACTCCTTTGAGTACCATCGGACCTGCCTTGGTGTCTTTCCTTTTAGTCCAATTTGTCAAGACTCCTGCAAACCTCTCCTAGTCTCTCTGACCTTCTACTTCAGCACTACATCCTCCTCCAATTCGCCTCGTGAGTCAAAGACCCAATCCTCAATGGAAGGTAGCAACTGTAGTCCTTCATCTTCATCTAGCATGGATGGCTCATATAGGTGCAAGTTCTCACATTTTACTACATAGTACATCCTCATAAATGATGGTAAATCAAGTCGAAGATCATTTTCTCCAACCTGCTTCAATACGGTGAAGGGTCCATAACGTAGTGGCTTGAGCTTCCGTGTTTGACCTTGTAGTCTCTCCTTGCTCAAGTAAAGCCAAAATCTATCAAAACATGAAGTTTATGTTCCCTCCTATGTTGATCGTGCCTAGCTTTGTACTTGGCTTGAGATTTCTCTAGTTGTTCTTTGACTTTGAGATGGATTTTCTAGATCCTCTCAATGAATTTGTTTTCTCTAGTCACCTCTATGTCTCGTGTCTCCTCCTCATCCTGCTACCCAAATTGTTATGTCCAGTGGATTTGTAGGTAGATATCCCAAGCATGCTTCAAATGGTGACTTCATAGTGGATGTGTGTACTTCTGGTTATAGGAATGTTGAATGTAGGCTAAGGACTCATCCCAAGTCCTTGGGTATTTGTTGTTATACCCTCTGATTAATTGTACCAAAGTCCTGTTCACCACCTATGTCTATCCATCTGTCTATGGATGGAAAGTTGTGATCCTCTCAGTAACTCCGGTATCCTTTTTGTCCCACAAAATAGTCCAAAAATTCCCAAGAACCCGAATCCTTGTCAGAAACAATAGACTTTGGCAAACCAAAATGCACCCATACATTAGCAAAGAAAATATTTCTTGCATCATGTCATTTTATTGTCTTTTTACATGCCATAAGAATACACATCTTTCTGAATCTATCAACAAAAACATAGAGATAGTCATGGCCATGTTTAGACATAGGTAATCCTCCTACAAAATCCATAGAAATGTCCTCCCACGGATGGGTGGGTATTGGCAAAGGCATATACAAACACTCCTTCCTAGTCTTAGGCTTGCTAGTACAACAAATTTTACATCTACATATAAATTTTGATACTTCTTCTTGCATATTGGGCCAATACACGTACCTTTGCACGAGGGCTAGGGTCTTACCAACACCGAAATGTCCCACTACTTTTGAGTTATGCGCTTCCCTCATCAATAGAATTATTTCTTATTTAGGCACACAAAGCTTCCCCAGTAGGTAGAGCAGCCCATCCTTGAGATAAAACTCTTCAATCTCTTTCCTTTCGGTCCCTTAGGGATCAGAATTACTGAAATGTCACACCAAAGTCTTTGTTTTGGGCATATGCCTCTCTGTAAGCTTCCTTTGTGAAGGGCTCAATCTAAGAGATAGTGGCCAAACAAGAAAACTTCTCCTGTGTGGGCGGCCTAGAAAACATGTGTGCAACCAAATTTGTACTACCCTTCTTGTATTTGATCACCAGATGGAACTGCTGAAGGAACCCCATCCATTTGAAGTGCCTTGCCTGCTACAATTTATACTGTGCTTGCAAATACTATAGAGGTTTGTGGTCAATGTGCACAATAGTTTCTTTACCCAAAAAATAATGCTTCCATTTTTTAATTACTTTAACTAGTGCATACATTTCCTTATCATATATTGATTATCCTTTGATTGACTAAAGTGAAAGTTTCATAATGATAGCATACTTGGTTTACCTCCTTGAAGAAACACTTTGTGCACATAACGTAATCACTAGCATTTGTCTCTACTTCAAAAGGTTACTGCAAACTAGGAAGAGCAAGTATCGGAGCATGACTAATCGTGTAGTTTAATAACTCAAGGATTTTTCTTGTTCCTTACCCAAGTCAAAACCCTTACTCTTTGCGCCATTGTATGTAGAGGTGCTGTAATTACGGAGAAGCTTAGAATGAACTTCCGCATGTATTGTACTACTCCCACAAAACTCCTAGTCTATGTGGCTCCTGTTGGTGTTGGCCAATTAGTGATGGCTTCCACTTTCTTTGGATCCACTCATAGCTCTCCTCCTCCAACCATGTACCCAAGATAGACAAGTGATCTTGGCAAATTTACATTTCTTCATATTACAAAGTAGTTGTTTCTCCCTGAGAAATTACAAGACTTGTTGTAAACGAATTAGATGTTCTTCCCATGTGGCACTAAAAATCAAGATATCGTCTAGATATACAATGACACATGAATCTATGAAATCCCACAATACATCATTCATCAATCCCATAAATGTAGCGGGTGCATTACATAACCCAAAAGGAAGTACTAACCATTCATGCAAAACTTTTTTTGTCTTGAAGGTAGTCTTCCATATATCCTCCTCCTTCATTCTGACTTGGTGATAACATGACTTGAGATCCAGCTTTGTGAAGAATTTGGTGTGTTGAAGCTGGTCCAAGAGATCATCTATGTGGGGAAGTGAATATCTGTTCTTTATGGTGATCTTGTTCAAAGTGCGGTAGTCGATGCAAATTCTCCAAGAACCATCCTTCTTTGGCACCATCACAATAGGCAAACCGCATGGTGAGGTGCTCAAATGTATCACCCCTTGGTCTAGTAGTTCTTGAAGTTGTTTCTTTACTTTAGTACTCTCAAGAAAGCATTACCTATACAACTTGATGTTCAGTAGAGGGGACTCTGGTAATAGATGAATCTCATGCTCTACTTCTCATTTTGGCACTAACCCACTGGGAGCCTAAAATACTTCGTGAAAATACTGAATAATACTATCCAAATCATGCTTTCCATGGTTAGAAATCTCTAAAACTTTTACCCCATCTTGTTTATCCTTTAACAAAAGTAAACAAAATTGATTATGATTTTCCTGAATAAGTCATTTTTCTTGGTTAACACTCACTATAGTAACTTGTGTCTTATGTTGGTGTTCCCGGATGTTAGAACGGATCCCATCCTTGACCCATATGTATTGGTTCTCCTTCTCATAAATATAACATCCCTAATATACAAGTAACGACTCCTGAATGCAACATCAAAAGCATCAAGTGGAATAACGTCAACTTCCAAAACATCAATATACTGGGAATTTATCCCAAACTTGACCTTATATCTTCTTGTTGCTTGAATTTCAACACCCTTCTTTACCCAACCCAAAGGACAAGGGTGTGGATGCGTGTAAGTCTCAAGACCAAAATTCTTTACAAATGCTTCAAAAATCAAGTAAGACTGAGAACCGGTATCAACCAAAGCATTTACCTTGCCTCTCTTGATCTGAATTTTAATCTGGAATAGTCTACTCATCTCCTCTTCTTAGGTTGTTCATGTTGGTGGCCATACATCCAAGCCTTTCATCTACATCAAATTTGTCATCTTTGATTTCCACCTCCCCTTCTATTTTTACAACTGTCATGGACTTCCTTGAGTCCTTGGTTCGGTTCTTCATGTAACTCCGGATGTAACTTCCAACATGTAGCGTCAGTATGACCATTGATATCACATTTCTTGCAAAAATTCTTGGGATCTTTACAATTATTTAAAGTAGTGGAAGCTTATTTACCTTTCCTTTCCACTTACCCTTGTTACTTGTTTTCCCATACTCTTTTTCTATTGATTTTTCTCTTGCTTTGCACTTGGCTTTTCCTCTCCTTGCTTCTTTTCATCATCTATGTAGTATGCCTGCACACATTCTTCGTTGAGATCTTTGGGCTTTTGGAGATGAATTTTCTTCGAATGAGTGTGTGAAGTTCTCCCAATTACTTAGTCAAAATATCCTCATCCTCCAAGTCCATGTTTAGCAAATGGCCTATCTCTAAAACTCCGCATAGTATAGTCCTACACACTTTGCCCACCGCCTTGTCTAAAATACTTGCCATTTAATCATTTGGTCATTCTCGTGGCCAATAGGATAGAAGTTAGCTCTAAGTAATTCTTTAAATTCTTGCCAAGATTTCACAATAGGACACTCTTCTTTTCACAAGTGGTTAGATGGGTTTCCCACAAAACCAGAGTGTGTCCCTCCATTTTGAGACATGCAAAGGTGATCCTCTGTGCCTCAGTGACATTATGGATGCTAAAGTAGAATTCTATTTGTTTTAACCATTTATCAAACAACTATGTATCTACTTGTCCTTCAAAGCTTTTAATCTAAACTTTCATCTCAAATTTAAAAGGAGTGTGATCAAATTTTACCTTTTCTATTGTATTTGAAGTCTCTTCTTCATACTATTCCCCATATTCCTCATGGTGGCTCTTCCCTGTGCCAAAATTTTCTGTTAAGCCTCGAACCACTGAGTCCATGGAGTCTTGCTTGATAGAAGTTGTCCTCTGCAAATATGTAAGTTATTCTTGCCTTCTAAACATCCTATCCATCATGGTCTCCGGCATCTCAATTCTATGGACCAAGTTCTCTTCCTCCATTTGTCCCTGAATTCTCGATTTCCACTTCTTTGTAGAAATTTCTGGATCGCAAGGTAAAGCATCTTCACCTTTAGATCTCGTCACTGTCATATAAATCCAAGAATGAATACCACAGTCCTGGATACTTGTTAGCTCTAATACCAAAATGATCTCAAACTCTTCAACTTTGGAATCATCCACATAATCACCAATTTAACGTTGTTGTTCTACTTTCTATTAGAAAATGACAGAGATAACTAGTGAATAAATTTTACTTGTGCTTAGAATCAACACTTGCAGAAAGGGAGAATATAAACTCACAAACAACAACAAGTTTTATCCTGAAACCTCCAGAGGAGGAAAAACCAGTCGGGAAGGGAAATTGCTCTTTCTTCCCACTTTTATTGGCCGATTCAAAACAATAAGTATAGAAATTATGATAAGTATGAAAGAGAAGTAGATAATATCTCACACTTCCTCCCAATTACTTGTTTGCTCTGTCTTAACACTCCTTTCTTCTTCAAAACACAATTCCAACACTAGGAACTTCTTGCTCACTTGCTTTCATGCTTTGATGCATTATTCTCTTCTACAAACATATATTTATAGTCCTTCTCATGTTCTCCCATGTACTGGAGAATGGGAAAGGTCATGGAGAAGACAAGACATAAACAACCTTTTCAAATTCTGAGGCTATTTGTTTCATGTTTTATTTTCTATTTGAAAGAGCCATGACCGCCTCCCAATGCAGACCTGTGGTCCTAGGACCGCCACCCTGGTTGGGCGGTGGTTTTGTAACCGCTGCTCTACACAGAGTGGCAATCATGTTACTATAAAGACAGAACCTCTGTGTATTTATTTTCCTTCTTCATGTTGAATGATCTGATGAAGTAGAGTCATTTTGGATCCCTATGGATCACTACATCTAGCTATTTGTTCGTTATTCCAAGTGACACACAAGAGTAACCTAGGGCACAATTCCACATACACACAAAGAACTACATTGGGTCTGAGATGTAGTGCAGTACTCAATTGTAAGTCCCCATCATTGTGGCGGTTGAGGATAGTCCAACCCCTCATTTTATATCTTTCTTTTTTAGGATTTGATGTTTATTTGAGGGTTCTACAAGTTCATTCTTTATCGCAGGTTTACAACGACCTCAATGATCATTATGTAAATTCGTAGTGATAAAAGGAGAGCATCAATAAACATCTTGCGACCCTAAGAATTCAGATTTCTGAGCATTTATATAAACCTAGGTGCCCAGAAAAATGCCTAGGGCCCCCATAGGCACTCTTGTCCCTCTCCAAGCATTCCTGTCCAATCAAATTCTCCAAATCTACAATTTCACGAGCTCCTATGCAATGGTCGATGCTTCCTATTTCTCTATTTTCCAGCTCTGTGCACTTTCCAAAACTCAACAAAATCAACTAAGGCATCTCACCCTTATTTACACATTAGGGTTTCATAATTTATTGCTTAATTGTTTAGATTTATTCTAGTACTTCATTATATATTTTATTTACTGTAATCTTGCATTCATATTAGGCTCCTAAATTACATTTTAACTTAATCATTTTGGCAAACCCGAACTCGATCTACATGCTTTTAGGATCTTCATTACTTATCTTCCTAGGGTCTTCTCATCTTGAGTATCTCAATTAATGACTTCTTACTTATTAATCATGAATTAAGAGAAAGAGTTAAAAATATCTTAGCTACCACTCGTATTCCTCTCAATATACATCCAGATTCAGTCTATCAAACATTTGAAGATGCCTTTTCTTAACATATTTCTTTATCATCTAATCCTCAAGTTGATCTTACTATTTTTTACAATGACCTAACATCAGCACATCATACTATTTACTTGGTAGGCCATGGCTCCACACCATGTAATTCATTCCCTCTACAGTACATCATTGTGTCAAATTCATACATGAAGGCATCGAGTATATAGTTCCTCGTGATCATCACCCATTCCAATCTTGTGATCATGATCCCAACACTACACTCCCTACTCCAAGGTCTGATACTACTAATGAGCTGCAACCAATCGATGAGCTACCACATTTACCACCACTTGAAGGTGTTATTTGTATGTTATATTCAGTCCCAACTACATCTATGCCTCCCCTACTTATACTACTACTATGATTATTTATCATGGGCATGTCTCCACATCGGACATCACTCTAACTCCTCCACCTTCTCATGTGCCACCTCCATCAGTATGACCTCCTTTCACATACACACTTTTCATGAATAATTATTTATGAGAACACATTCCATTTGACCCTACTTGTGATGTCACTATATTTTCACATGATGGTTTGGCTTGGCTAGGTTTCTCTTTCGAGGACCTTTATCCTCCTACTCATGATCCTCATCTATATTATGGATTCATCACCATCATTGTTTCTTATGGTCTACATGTCTTCCATCTCATAGTCTACCTTGTGCATACTCCTTGCTCTTCTCCACTCACATTACGGAAGTCTTGGCTAGCTTACATAGGGGCACATTAGATCCTGATCATATTGATATCTCATTTCATATGCCCTTTGTTTATGTTTCATTTACAAAAACTCTTTTCTTGGCTACACACAAAATCTCACTCGTTATTATGGACATGGATTCCCACTACCTCATTTCACTGACGAGGAATTTGTTATGGGCATGTACAACCTACACCTTCATGGCTCCTTACATGATCAACTTGACATTATTGCTTACCAGGTCTCTAATGCTACCCTATTTGGCTTTGACCATGATAATCATGACCTCCTAAATGACATTACATGATTGTGTTATTTATCCTCCACACACTTGGGTTTCATTGCATTTAAACCCCCTAATACCAACACGGGTATTTCATTCACATAATTATACACCTAAATCCTCGCATATGCATCGTTACACATGCTAGCATCATCATTACCCTATGATGCACTCTTGTGTTATGGTTCACACTTGACTATTGAGGGTAGCCTACACACATGAACCTCACACACTACACATTACACATCACATCCTCACACATCGTACACTCTTTTACATACGCATCATCTTCTTATTCCATCTACTATGCATCATTCATTTTTTTGCTTATACATCTTATACATCTATACATCATACACATTCTACACACTACATTATTCTACATCACACGTGCTTTACATTCGCATTTATTTACTCTACACATCTAACATTACATACTACACATTCTACATTACGCATTACATACCTTATACAATTATTTAACATTTTTATCCTCACTACATCTATTGCACATTTTGCACATTTTACCCATCACATATTACATACAACACTACATAGACCATACTTCTCACATATTGTCATAACCATACAACTTGCACACATCACACATCTCTCATATAATCAACACAACAATCACTACCTAATGATGCACTCTAGTCCACTAGTTCATACTCGACTACTGAGGGTCTAAATAGAAATTGAAGCTCACCTCATCACACTTACATCATTTTCATTTTCATAACCAATCAATACACCTTTTTTTCTTTATCCTATAATGTGACATTTCTTCGCTAGTGCTTTCTTCATACATATCATGATATATGCTTTTAGGTTAAATCATCACCCCTTTCTACCATCCTATTCATACACTTTGTGCTACATCATCACGCTTTCTACTATCCCATCCATACATTTCGTGATATATGCTTTGTGCTACATCATCATGTTTTCCACCATCATCATGCATACTAGTATCTTACTCATCCACCTAGTGATATACATTGCATGAAAAATATTCACACATTCAGAACTCATCATCCCTATGTCGCATTCAATATCATCACTTCATTCATCAACTTTTCTACATATAACACATCGCTCAAACCATTTCTCGATGACGCACTCTCGTTTATGGTTCATTCTTGACTACTGAGGGGGCATAAATAAATGAACCTCATTACATACATACACATCCACTCGGGGGCACATTACTCATATCATTCACTTTACATTCCATTTTGCCTCATCCACAACATACTACATATCTTGGTTGCATGTACTCTTGTTTACTCATGTTTTTACATGCTCACTACTATATCGAAATCACAACACCCCTCGAATTGCCTGGTTGTGATGGGGCATTCGGCGTGATTACATAACATGGACTTATCTTGAGTGTGGTACATTTGGAAATGGGATAGCTCTCAGAGAAGGTCGGTTCCTACTCCTAACCTACCTGCCACTAACTACTCCTAATGCAGAAAACTACTCACTAATCCTAATCTAATGCTTCCAAGGTGATAGGGAAAGAAGGATTGCATGAAATAAACCTACACTACGAGTGGTGATACACCAAGAGAGGAGTGTTGATCACTTCCCCAAGCCTGCAAAATAATGGAATAGATGAACTTATAAAGGGTGGACCTATACCACAAACTAAATTACATCTTATACATCATTTCCAAATGAGCAAAACACACCAAAATCATGTAATAACCAAGGAAATACACAGATTAAGCAAAAGCACAATGAAAGGTAAGATGAAGACAATAAACCATGAGAGGTTAAAGAGATCAACATAGACATAATCTTATTGCTCCATATGGATATACACAATACATTGTTGTAGCAGAAAGAGGCATGAAGCCATTACATATTTTGAGAGGAAGGCTTGAATCCCAAGAAGAATGGGGTGCATGGGAGGAGAGAAAATGACCAACCTTTTGCACAATGCAACCCCTTACAATTTATAGAGGAAGAAAATGAGGAGAGAGAGGAAGAAAATCTGAAAATGCACTCCAATCTCTTGCAAAATCCATCATTGTCCTTGCAGGAGTGATGGGCAAGTCTGCAAAGCCCATACTCCATTGTACCTTGCCTTGTTGGGGAAGAAAGAAAGCACATACCTCATCATTTTGGGTAGGTGATAAATTTGAAACCATTCCTCTAAAATGGTGAACTGTATTTCCTCATTTTGAAATATTTAACCTTATTAAAATTAAGAATTCTAAAAGTCCTATTTTGTGAAAATCTGAGCTCTCAGTCAAAAGTTGTGGCCATTTGAAGATGAGGGTGTCATAGTGCAATAAATGTGAGTGGTTGATCTGCCTCTTCAAATTTGACCCTTCATCCCACTCTCCAAAATATGAAATTTCAGAATTTTGGGATTCGGATCTTCGAGCATTTTGACTTCGGAGGTTGTTGTTACTTATTCATATGGCGGGTTGGCTCGAGAGTTCTGAAATGCCAAACCTCCGAAGTCTAAATTCAAACTTCACAGTCGGACTCCAAATTCATATTGCATGGCATTATTCATTGCCCAAATCAAAATGTTCCAAAATGTCGAAATCCCAAAGTCTAAAATTTAGACTTTGGGTTTTTACCTTTGTGTTTTTGGGATTTCAGAGGTTCAAGTTTCAGGATTTCAGGTTTTCAGGGGTTTAGGTTTTTAGAGGTTCGGGTTTCAGGTTTTCGGGGTTTGGGTTTTGGGATTTTGGGGGTTCGGTTTGTTCATCCAACTAAGAGCCAAAATGTTGAAATCCCGAAGTCTGAAATTCAGACTTTGGATTTTAGACCTTTGCATCTTCAGGCTCATCGCATTGTTTACCTGCCTGGGTTCGTGAAACCTTCAAATCTCTTGAAATGTTGAAATCCAAAATTCGAGTTCGGGTTTCGGACTTCTCCCTTTTTTGTGCTTCTTTCTACCGAGTCCCCAAATTTCACCTTAGGCTATCTCTGAACAACCTCACCTTTAAAGTCTGAATTTTAGACTTTGAAGCTCCTTCATTCCCCGAACTAGCTCAAACTCCCGAGCTCCTTTGCAATGTGCTCGACCCACTTCACTAACCTGCTCGATAAATCGAGCCTTCCTTCATTTCTCACCTCACAACTTCCCATTTTAGAAACCCTTGATCATGCCAAAAAACTCGGATCCACCTGTGAAGGCCTAGTTCGACTCATGTCTACTCATTTTCCGTTGTCCATTTCACCCAAGGGGGGAAAAATGGATAACACTCACTTTATTACACATGCTAGATAGATATCTTGTATTTCATTATCTTTATCATACACACATGCACGTTCACTTGCCTTTCTAGTTGTGATTGCAAATTTTATAGATCTATACACATAGCGAGGATGTTTGGCACATTACCTTGTACCAATCCCACAAAGGCTCCTAAGGGCATCCACTGTTGTACACTATAAGTGCTATTGTTTCATTTTGTACTTAACACATTACATTATCAAATTATACATGATTTGACATATTTTCTATCTTTCTAACATGCTAATGGGTGCTTCATATGCAACATTTGTTTTGTGAGACTATTTTCTTTCGTGGTTGTCTATTACATTACTTGTTCATTGTTTACCTTTGCTTGTGATTGTTTGTGGGCTTTGCCCTATGTTTTGCTTATTCTTTAATTATTTGCGCCCACTATGACCTTGATTGTCTTGCGACATTGTAAGTGATGTCCCATGTTTGCAACCCTCTTTTCATAGTTTACATTGTATTTTGTTGGCATCTTAGCTTACACATTGTTTTCATAGATTACATTTCACCTTTTACACGAGTCTTTATCTTTGTTGTACAAACACTTGTTTTCTAGCCACTTGTTTGCATGTTCCTTGATTCTACCAAACACATTCCATTCCCTTGTAGGGAATAGTTTCAATATAATGGTTTGTCCTCTTTTGGGCCACATACTCCTTCAACGACGTCACATGCACCCCAAACAAGGGGGCATCATTTGGGTGAATCAATCACCCCATATAACATTATACAAAGCACGCATACAATACAAACACATTTTTAGTTTCAAATAGGGCTCAGGGCTCAAATCGACTTGGGTCCTTAGCACACCAACCTTTCCTAGATGTCTGAGACCAAGGGAAAATACAACGACATTTCTTGGATTACCTGAGACCAAAGAACAATTACACAACGATTAGTAGTTTAACACATTCTACAAAACTTCATACACAACAAATTTTACAAGACAGATAGTCCTTAGAACATTCACACCATACTGCAATGGTGTTTTATACAGTGGGAAGCAATTAAATGTTGGCGGATGACACCAAACAATTCTCCCTACACTTTTTCCATTACATTGGCATGAGATTTCCCAAAAAAATCGCACGTTGACATCATCTACATGATCCTTTTCTACACCCTTTTCTCATCACATATCAGGTGCACACGTTCCTTTTTCACACTTTCAACATTTTTACATACTTTTTACATATTTTGATCATATACATGCATATTTGACTACTTGTTGACTTCTCTTTTTTAGGTTTGTCCATATGGGAAGCAATAGTCAACATCAACAACAACAACACCACACACATCGACATCGACAATAGGTACATTATGACATCTACACGTGTGTTTCCTCCCTAGGTTTATTTTCATCATCACTTGTTACACTTTTCCTCCTTAGTATTCACGCTTCACATTTTTATCATTCCACGCTTTATCTAGTCCCTCGGCACTCTTTCACCATCGATCTACATGGATATCAAGTACACATCTCTATCTACTTTATGTTACCAAGATTTTTCTCACCAACATAAAGTGAGGGAAAATGTAGACACACAATCACGCACTTTGGGTAATTATCTAGTCCTGATCACATATTACTATTCATATGATTCCTAAGTAAGAAAATTACTAATTAACTCGTGTCTTTGGCCACCTTTCTTTGCTTTATCTTATTACTTTCAGTATTGTACCCTTACTTGCTCAATATTCCTTTTTACTCTTTGACATTAGCCATCCTAAACACTAGCACCCAACCAGGGACACCGGCGCCGGGCGTCCTTGTCCCCTCTGGGCGTTCATGTCCCCTTTGTACTTTGCTCTCACTTTTTAGGTCCTTTCTAGTTGTTTGAGCATCTTATATTTTTGGTAGTTAGCCTTTTCGAGGTTAATTATGAAATTCAAGCAAGGGAATCATATAAATATAAAGTTATGTGATCATAATAAGGGACCAAGCACTAAGCACTATCTATCACCACCTAAGGTTGCATCCATTAGGCATATAAGAGCTCCATTGCATCCATCTAGCTCCATCAAAAGGAACATAAGGGTTGGTTTCCTGCATCACACTTCATAGGAGGGAAGTTCATTCTATTCCATGCACACATTTACTACATTCTACATCTAGATACTTTCTTGCTTTCCAAGTGTGACACACACAAGAGCAACCTAGGGCACAATTCTACACACACACACACAAAACTACATTGGGTCTAAGATGTAGTGCAACACTTAGTTATAAGTCCATCATTGTGGCGACTTAGGACAGTCTGACCCCTCATTTTGCATCTTTGTTTTTGGGATTTGATGTCTATTTGAGGGTTTTACAGTTCATTCTTTATCATAGATTTATAACAACCTCAACAATCATTGTGTGAATTTGTCACGACAAAGGTGAGCATCAATGAACATCTTATGACCCTGAGAATTCAGGTTTAGGTATTTCCGTAGACCTAGGCACCTAGAAAGGCCAGGGCACCCACGGAACCCCGGACCCTCTCCAGCGCCTCGGTCCAGTCAAATTCTCCAGATCTCGTAATTTTATGAGTTCCATGTGACGCTCAATGCTTCATGTTTCTCTATTTTCCAGCTCTATGCACTTTCTAGAACACAATAATATCGGTTAAGGCATCTTACCCTTCTTTACACATTAGGGTTTCATATTTTATTACTAAATTGTTTAGATTTATCCCAGCACTTTATTATCTATTTTATTTATTGCAATCTCACATTCACGATAGGCTCGTAAATTACATTTTAGCTTAATCAACAACTATGACATAAACAAACTAAAATCATGGGCTAAGAATAATATGGAGCTTAGATGGAAGTTAAGGAATGTTGGACCACAAATGAGGATTTGAGAGGACCATGTTGGGGAAAACACTGAGGAAGATGAGTTGTTAAGCACCACCATAGATTGTATTTGCCATTTTTTTATTAAATTGATCTCAAAACCATGGACTATAGATGCATGCTAATTAAGGACGATGAGAAGCTTTAAGAGAGGTTGTAGACTTAGTAGGTCGGTTTGCATGTATCTCGAGGTTACCATCCACTTTGATTCTATAGACTTTGTAAAAAGCGTGTAAAGGAAATGCCTAAACCACAACTAGAAAACAAAACAAGCTGTGTTGATTTCCAAAAATGCATTTTAGAATGTGGCAAGTAGAATATATGCATGTAGTTGTGTTAGGAATCTTGAGTGGATGGAGGATCTTCTTTGAGTGCTAGGATTTGCATTGTGTCGGCCAAGTTCGGATGAGATCTGACAGCAATATTTATGCCCATATGAGTCTTTGTTTGGCGTGAAGGAATCCAATGTAGTGTTAAGTTATTTATGTTGAGATATGCAAAATAAAACACCAAGTTTTGGGAAGTGATTGTTGAGATGGTGGAACCACAAGTTTTCTATAAACATAAACTAAATTTCCAAATAGGAGCGGGATTTTCCAAGATCAAGGTGAATACCGATAATGATCGGTCAAATTTGCCTTTGTTTAAGGATAAGATGAGTGTAACTGTTGGATCCACTTTTTTACAAATATCAAATAAAACAACACTTCAAATTGAATCATGAGTATAAATTTTGCATAGACTATGTCTGTGAGACACAAATTCACACACATATTACTATTTTACTATGTCTTCAGTATGTTACTATATGCATTAATCTTGAGTAAGAAAATTATTCATTGGTGACACTATTCCTTATAGTCATGTCTTTGATTACTTTTTATTGTAACCATCTTGTACATCTATCATTTTTGTATCCACTTCTGGTCAGTCACAAGGATCCTGTCTATTTGTCTTTTCACATTTGTCGTCATTTATCCTAGGACACTAGCACCCACTGGACACTAGCGCCCAGGAGCTTGTGTCCATTTTGGGAAATTTTGTCCTACTTATTTCTTTTTCACATTTTGACATTTGTGGTCGGCCTTTTCACTTTTCTTATCCTTATCCCATGTTCATAGTCGAGTCTTTTGTGTCACTAGTGTCAAAATTCAAACAAGAGACTCATATATATACACAACATACACACTATTATTTTGGTGGCAATTCTAAGGGACTATCTCATCTACATACTACCACTACTATCATAAGGGACTACATTTTTGGGTTGCATACACTACATAGGAAGTAGAAGTGTTAAATTCCATATCACACATTTGCATCTAAGCTAGCTATAGTCACTATCTTGGCATCATTGACACAAGGGCAACCTAAGGACACTATTTCACACACAAGCACACAGAACTACATGGAGTCTGAAATGTAGTGCAACGCTCAATATTAAGTTCACTCTTCGAATGACCAGCAAGGTTAGTCCAACTTCACATATTGCATTTTTATTTCAGATCTAATGTGTTTGTGAGATTGTATAAATAGTTAGGGTTTGTTTTACATGTTACATGTGACATCAAAACCCTAATAATGAAGTCAAAGTGATAAATTAGATATTGGAGCGAAGACCCTCAGACCTAAAAAGGAAAATCCTGAATGTTTACGCAGATATGCTAGCACCTAAGCACTCATATCCTCTTGTGGATGCTCCTATCCTCTTGTGGACGCTCCTATCCAACAGAGTCCCAAGTCCTAGAACTTTCTCACAACCACTATAATAACATTTCGATCAGATCCAACAACTATATAGTTTTGACAATTCCCAGATCACACATAAAATCAACTAAGTCATATATATCCTTTGCTTAGAGTTCTACATTGTTTGAGTACTTATCATTTGTATATTGTTGTATATCATCATTTGTATATTATTAGTTATAGAAGTTACTCTGAAATATATATTTAATTCTATTTTTATTAAATCATTTGGTGAACCCCACTCTATTCGAACCCTTTGCCCTTGGATCCCAAACCCTCATGGCTCAAAAGAGGTACCCATCTCCAAAGCACGATATGACCTATATGCATATGCAACCAATATTTTCCAATGCCTTGAAGAAGATGAATTTTGTAATGTTGTCTACCATCCCCAATATGACACAAAACCCTCCAACTACTCCTTGACCACCAAAACTCCCTTCCTGTTGGTTTCCAAACTCTGATATTTGCATAGTTTCTCCTTACCAAAATTTTACCCAATGTTATCCCTCATTTCCCATATCCATGCATAACCCTCCATCCTCCCCTCCTTGTACTATTGCAAATGATAACATTAATATAGATTTTATGCATGATGAGGTTCTTACTTGTAAAAACATGGATGTTAATGACTCTACTTGTGATATTACAAATGTAAATATGGATAATGATGTTCCTACTATTAGTCAAGTTGTATGTGAATCTATTTCTCCTGTCATTCTTACTTTTGAAAATGTTTCTAATGATTATAATGATAGATCTAACGCTAGCACTCCTACCACTTCTTTATATGTTGATGATAATCTTGATGAAATCCTTGCTTGCAAAAATATGACTGATAGTGACTTTGATTCTGATAATGATACTACACATGTTAATAATGATGTTTCTTCAATTAAAATTGTTGAATGTGAATCTACACCTCCTCTTCCTCTACTTCTGAAGCTCCTTCCAATGATGGCCATGTTGACACCAATCCTACTCCTAATACACCTCTCATTATGTCTCATGATTCTACACCTAACATATCTGTAGAGCCTCCACAATCATCTCTTCCTATCACACCTCCATCCCCTCCTTTGACATCCACTCCCCCTTTTCGGTTCCTATGATCACTCAAAATGGAAAGATTCAACCCCTCAATGTGCCTCTCACTTCCCCCACCATCCCCTCATAATATATCCTCTCTCTCATGCATGTTGTTGGTTCTTTACAAACCCAAGTTCATACCCTTACCCTCAAGAGTAGAGCTTATTATGCCTCCATTGACAATAATTCCCTTCATGGAAATCCCATTCCTAAGAAGATTCACAATTCTACTTTCCCCAAGGTCTTCATCATGCCTAATTTCTCATGTTTTGATGGCACCGACAATCCTTATTTACATCTAAAACACTACCTTTTAGCCATGGTTTCTTATTCTAATGATCAATGGTATACTCATTTGCCTTATGGATCCATTAGTACTTATTATGATATGGAAGATGCTTTTATTAGACGTTTTAATTCTAACAATGGTCTTAAAGTTACATATGAATGCTTGCCTTCTTTGCATCAAGGAAAGAATGAACCAATTTTAGATTACATTTTACACTTTAATTCTTGCATGCATCAATTACTATTTCAGCCTATTGATCTCAAAATGCAATTTATCTTTTTCATGGTTTAATTCCTCCTTTAAAAGAAAAGCTCTTATATGATACATGTGAATCATTTACTCTATTGTGTTATAAAGTTATTGATTTAGAGAAGGACTTAATTGAGGAACATGTTATAACACCACCTTCTACTTCTTTTATTCCTTCCTTGCCTACTAAGTCTTCTCCTCCCCCATCTATTGACCCTCCCCGCACGATCCCCATATCTCGCCTCCGCGCAAATGTCTTCCTTTCCCACCACCATGTCGACATTCACCTAAGTCTTCTCCATCTCCCACTTGCGAACCATTACACTTTTCACATAATGTTAAACCACATGATGTCTTGTGTACATTACTTGATAAGCGGTTAATTTGTTTACCTTCCACCCAACATCATCCCCCTCATCGGTTGCGGTGAGCATCCTTTTTGTAATTTCCACCACATCAATGGCCACTGATGATAATGAATGTTATGTTCTCCATGATAGACTACAACACTTAGAAGATAAAGGTGTCATTGATTTCTACCCTCGCTCTCGTGAGTGCTCTCGCTCTCCTATTCCACATAAGCGAGCCTCCGCCACAGTTAACTTGTCTCATTCACCTCCTCGTAAGCTCATTATCTATCCACCTCCTAAGGTCATCATCCATACACCTCCTCTAGTTGCCCCACCTGAAGCATGTCGACCCACCTTCTACACATCACTATTGTATCTCATTGGATTCCTAAGTAGCCCACTTCCACACTTCATACTATCACACCCCCATCATTGGCAACATTTCATCTGATTTCCATTTCAACACTTATACTCACACTTGTCATGGTCCATATGCTCTTGTTGTGTATAGCAAGCCTCTCTACCTTTGGTAGGTGTTCTTCATTTCCATCTCTTTACCCTATGACGTACTCTCATGCTATGGTTCACACTTGACTGTTGAGGGAATAATACATCAATGAACCTCCCATTCCACACTTTTATCTATGTTCTTCATGACATATCTTTTCTAGTATCTACTTGCACGTGATAGAACCATTTCCCAATGACACACTCTTGTTATATGGTTCATTCTTGACTACTGAGGGGAATTTATAAATGAACATCATTCTCACACTATGGGAAATTTCTCTTCTTCCCCCCCTTCATCCTAATCACACACGATTATGAACATTATTTTACATCTCCTCATTATACAATTATCAATGCATCATTAGTTTATTATCTTATCTTACCTAAATCACATTACCATTTCCATTTATCCACCACATTACACCTTATTTATACATCTATATCTACCATATGTTATATTATTCATTATTATTCACATACAATTCCTATTCAATCCATTACTTGGCTATTATTTCCACATCGTAACAAATTTCAACAATCAACAATATATATTAAATCAACCATTCCAACAATGCACATAGAATCTAAAAAACTAAATAATCACTACCAAGTACAAATCATAATCATCACATCATATACAATGCACATCAACAACCAATATAATATCAATAACATGTATCTATATATCTCGTCAAAATCATAGTTACAATATACAATTGTTGGGGGGCAAGCCCCCATGAATCAATACATCATATACAATACATCATCTATCATCCTCACTATCACTATCTATAATTGCGGAGGCTCACAAACTTGAAGCTTTACTGCTAACTCTACGTTGTTGATCTCGGCCTCTATATCTCTCTAGTTGGCTCCATAATACGACAAACTCCACTTTGTATTCTCTACATACTAGCCTTGTAGCTCCATATATCATGCAAAATTATCATGTGCTAGGCCTCCTCCTCTTATGGACTCTCTCGCTCACCATGTCTCTATGCGAGCCTCATCGTACCCACTCAACAAATTTTTACATGTGGTTCTTTGTTGTAGCCACCTACTCAAATAGATGGGCATGTTTGCCCACAATCATGTCTACCCTCTCTAGAATCCCCCTCCCACAAGCACATTCCAAGGCACGTTCCTCGTCAACGTGCATATAAAAGTATCTACAATCAATGTCCAATAGACATCGCCTGCAATCATACATCGAATATTAGTTACACATTTTCATATAAATAAACAAATATCGATCAACTATATCAATCAATTAATAAGTAACACACAACAATAAATGATACTCATGCTCTACTCTCACTATTGCTACATTGTCGAGCTCGGGGTGGGTGCTTGAACCTCTACTCCTCCAACTTCGGCCCACCACCACATCTACGACCACTTTGGAAATAACAAAACCCATCAATGTGTTTCCCCACCGATTGTATGCCCGCATACAACCTGCGTCATTAACATGTATAGGCCCTATGGTCAAATCTAACTCATCTAGTCCTAGATGTACTAGTTGTGCTCTTGTCGGTCCCAGTCCTCGACCTCGGTCTCATTGCGGCCCTAATAGATCGACATCATACATATGTCTCGGTGCACATCCTGAGCCATGCCGAATTGTCTAAACACTCGCTCACCTAGAAACAACAGTGCAGTCCCTAGGAATTGATCCTTTAACCACATGGTGCATCAAATGCACCGCAACTCCACACCGTCCTCTACCTATCCACCATAGTCTCTATACGGTCTCTACATAATAGCCCCATGGCCCATATGATCTAGCATCAACCTATATGTCGTAGTAACCATCCACCAACCGTGAGTACCTACCCATTTAGCTGTAAATATCTCTAATAAGGCCTAATCGGTCCACGACACACTAAGTGGCCTCAATATAGCAATATTATCATATGCCCATACATGTAACAAAGTAGTCACTCATATGCCACCACCATGATCCTCCTGTGTAAACCTGTATAAGTCCATGTATAAGTGGGCTAACACACAACGTTCCCATGCAAATTTGGTACCATGTTCCTCTATACTATGACAAATATAATACATCCAATACAACATCCCAACTCCTCCACCCTCTACGACCACCGACAAAGCTAATACCACTGCAATAAATTTATGCAATCACGGAACCCCTGATCTCACAATGACATCCAAGCTAATATGGGTCTCATCCTATACTCGTGACCTTATGAAATACTTTGTCACGTCACCCTCATCTCGACTACGGGCATGATCGTACCATGTCTACAATAATAGGAAACCATAATATCCTATATACATCCTTTAACATCACCGTCATCTCACATGTCGGAAATCAAAATGTACAAGTATCTGTGTACCATCTTTAACACAAAGCGCTTAATAAAGGCATATTATGGGGTAACTCCCCAATCTAGTAATGTGCCACAAGATGGTATAGTCTAATATATCCCACTCTACATCTAACAACCCTAATACAAGTAATGTACTCAAGCAACGACCCGCCTGCAACTTCTGAGTATATCTCTTTACACATCACCAAAGTATAACCATGTCACACTATTAACATGTTGTACACACTACAAAATCAATCATAACAACTTCAATCTAGTCAAAATAAATTCATTTCACAAAATACATTCATTTCACACTACAACGCTAAAATCCTGCCCTTGGACACTAGCGCCCAAGAGATGGACACTAGCAACCAGAAGCAGGTCACTAGCGCCAAGAATCGGGCACTAGTGTCCCAAAAGATAGAAATGTTGTGTCCGCTCCCGTTCTGGTCAAGAATGCCAAAAATTAATGATATACAAAGCCATACAAATTTAAGTCATGACTATACAATTATAGTACAAATTGTATAGTAGTTTTATGGTCATGGATTTTCTCAATTTCCAGTTCTAGAATTTCTAGTGCAAAATCTACGCCTTTAGAGCTTCTTGTTTCACTATCTTGCAAACCTATATCATTCTTGAATTATCCTTGACAACTAATTTTATCTCCCTTCTTGTGTTTTGAGCATGTACTTATTGGTTTATCAATCTTTTCAAGTTTGAATGCATTATTTTGGCCATGTATAATTGATGTTGGAATTTAATTATATCAAAATAATCCACTTGTTACAAATCCTTACATACTTCTTATTGTTGTGCATTTTCATAGCATATAAATAAATTAGGGTGTAAACAATCACACATAAATTTACCCTCATGTTTGAATAGATTCATCCTCTATAGCTTTGATTTGGATCTTTCTTCGATAATGTCTTCCTCTCTGTTCATAGTTCCATATTCGGTGATTATAATTTTGCATCACAATTGTGTAGGTGATTAGGTATTCTTCTTCTTCTTCTTTTCCAAGGGACATACAAATGGGTTATCACTTTTGGGTTGTGAGACACCCACCACGCCTATGAAGAAATAATTCGAAGAGGCACCAAACCATTGTAGTTCCCCACCTAATGTATGTGCGTAAAATGTATATTGCAATGTTTTCGTGCAATAAAGATCCAATTAGGACCTCTAATGCTCAACACTTGATCTTTGTGTCGGGAATGTTATGGTAAGTGCTCGTACATTATGTGGATATAAATTAATATTGATGAGCAATATAGTGTGAGATACTATTATTGTGTGAAGCTCTAGTCATTTTTTTGATAAACACCCAATGACGAGATTATGTCAATGAGGAAGTAATATAACATTTCCAAATAGAGATGTTTGTTGGATTCGATATAGATACTAGAAATTACAAAGTAGGAAAATGTTGAATACCTAAACATGTGCTCACCAAATGCAAAGGAGTTATCAAAATCCTTAAATGTTGATTCCAAGTTAGACATTTGGTATTTAATTTATACTATGTAGTTTGTTTATTTTAGAAAGGTCTCATTGATGTTGTATTCAATAGTTTTGTTAATCTTGTGGTGTTTATAGGTGATTAATTTTATTTATCTAGTTAGCAGAGAGTCATTTTAATATGTATTAACATTAATGTCGTTAAAATTAAAATCCTCCTCTTGTAATATTGATCTACTTTCTAATTATAACTTTCAATTATATTAGAAATTGAGGTTTGTAGAGATTTTGTCAAACGAGTCAAAGTCATAAAAATGTCTTAAAAACATGTACACAAATACATTATTAGGATAACTAATGTTTGATTTCTAAAAGGCATGCCAATTATTTGGGGGATTTCTCCCGAAAACAACATACATGTGGGCTTCGAGTCCTACTCTATTGAGTTAACAACAAACTTAAGGACGAAGGCTAGAGGGCAATCAACATCCTCACATTCATCATTATCTTAGAGGCTGCATTCTAATTTAGTGACACTTTTTTATCTAGTTTATTTTATGTGTGTGATAAAAAATAAAAACGAAAGAGAATATGTGTTTATGTGTGTAGTATGATTTTAGTATTTCTTTTATGTAATGATCACGTGAAGATCTAAATCACATATACCAAAGTAAGAAGTGTTCTTGATCAGAGTGATCGATTAGGTTGATGTGTTTTAGTGTGGTACAAGCAAAGTCACCTAAATAGGTTGAAGTGATCCTATTCATAGCTAATGTAGTTCTTGCGATCAAACGTGAGGGTTAAGATTATGTGCAAGCTTCAGAGAAACATGTTGTTTAGTTGTAGGTGGAACTTTTTCCTATGTTCACACTAGGGGATATTAGGAATGTCATGGTTAGTGATCACATATTATGTGGATAAAAATTAATGTTGGTGAGCAATATAATGTGAGACATTATTATTGTGTGAATGTCTACACCAAAACTTTCACTTTGGCGTATGATGTAGCTTTCTGAAATGGCCTAGGAAGCTTTATATGATGTGTGTAAATTTAAATATGGCCAAATATGTTTGAGAGATTCATTTAACATTTGGGTTCTTTGTTGTGTTCTCTTAGGCAACCTAAAGATGTGAGGTCCTTGGAATGGGTTAAATGAATGTACTTATATATGTGATTGTTTGGGCAAGATTTCCTACTCAAATGACATATGACTAACTAGGGTAGCTTGTGGATTTGAAAATGTGACCATTGGAGTTTTAGGATAAATTTTTCAACTTTGATTTTTTTTTGTCCATGTGACTTTATTCTAATATGGCCGACTTCATTTCTCGCATGATGCACAATGAAATTTTTCCATTGGAGATGGCAACCAAATGTTTGAAGATGTGTTGTATATTATGAGAAATTTGTTAGAATTTGAGGATTCTAATAAATACAAATTTAATCAACTTACATATTACATAATGTTACAATAAATATTTAAATAAATATTACATCATAACATAAGTAAATAAAGAAATACTTACATGAAATAAATAACACATGTGACACAATATTTATAGTGGAAAACCCCAATAGAGTAAAAACCACTTTGAAAATAACCTTTTACTTCAAAGAACTTATTTTACATCCAATAAGATCACCTCCTCCTTTGAAACCCTATTTACCAAGGGTAAAACCAAATCACTTGATTTGCACACCTTTGATATATTTCCCGAATATATCAAATGAGGACCTAAAGTCCTTTTTATATAAGGTGATCGGGTATGTCTCCTAACTCACCATTTCAACCTAAAATGGTTGACACATACACCTAAGTATATAATATTTAATATTAGAAATATAATCATTTCATGATATTAAATATTTAACCTAAAGTATATACCTAAGTTAGCATATTTAATAATAGAAATATAAATATTTCATATTATTAAATATTAACCTATATATTAGTGATGGACCCATTTACATTAAGGGTTGGCAGGACCACTTAATCATTATGTTCCAATAGATGTAGCTTTCACCAAATGGCCTAGGAAGCTTTATATGATGTGTGTAAATTTAAATATGGCCAAATATGTTTGAGAGATTCATTTAACATTTTGGTTCTTTGTTGTGTTCTCTTAGGCAACCTAAAGATGTGAGGTCCTTGGAATGGGTTAAATGAATGTACTTATATATGTGATTGTTTGGGCAAGATTTCCTATTTAAATGACATATGACTAACTAGGGTAGCTTGTGGATTTGAAAATGTGACCATTGGAGTTTTAGGATAAATTTTTCAACTTTGAATTTTTTTTTCCATGTGACTTTACTCTAATATGGCCGACTTCATTTGTGCATGATGCACAATGAAATCATCCATTGGAGATGGTAACCAAATGTTTGAAGATGTGTTGTAGATTATGAGAATGATTTTTCAATGGTCAATAACAGGATAACAAGTGTGACCTAGTTTCTAGTAGTTTTTATTGAAGCAAGGCATATGTAGGAATTAGTCAATTAAGTGCATAATGAGTTATGGGTTGAGATATATGCCAAAGATTAATTACCAAATGCCGATAGGTCCGATTTAGGTATTTACACCTCCAACACAATACAAGGGATTCATGCCACACAACATAATTGGTTCAAGCATCTTCATATAGCTACCGACATCATACACTCTACACATCACCAAAGAACATGCCACACAACATTTGCTTCCAACATCTTGCATCCCACACTTTTTACACACCACCAGGGATCATTGTCACACACCTCAAAAGACCATACTCCAAAATTCACTTGAAGTATGCAGAGCATGTACGTGTTAAGATGTTATCCTTTGTTAGGACAAGGGGAAGCACCCCCTCTAACTGGACAACATGACATGACAAATTTTGGAGATTCAAGCTTTTTACCATTTAGTGCAACTCCACATTTTATACAATGCTTCACAACATCTCACGATACCTTGCAACACCTTATATCACCTTGCAACACCTTGTAACCTTGTGTAATCCTTGCAACATTTACAACACACACAACACCTTGTAAATATGTTGCATAGCTTAACTCTATCACAAAACCTCCAAAACTCACTTGGCCACATGGACACTTCGTGCAAGTTACGCCATACTAAGTGGAACTTGTAGGTCTCATGTTATGATAAAGTATTTGACCACATATTGCACACCTAATAACGAAACCACATAATGGTGAAAAGGTGAAGAGTCATAAATGAACGCCCACATGGTTTAAATTCCATATCAGTTCTTTATGCCTTAACGACTTTATAATCTAGTAAAAGATAAACAACCATACATCTTCTTCAAGAGTATACCATGTACATAACACACATATTAATACAATTTATGTTCCAATTCTATTATTTTCTTTTTTTTTGTTTCATTCAACATAATTGCTTCTGTATGCATATACAACACATCGAGATCCTTGTTTAAATCATTGTCCCCCATACCATTTGGGATCTAAATTATTCGAACTAGATGACTAGGTTGTACTCACCATTAACTTCCTTATGTTATGTTGTCTTCACTTATGATTATGTAGAAACCGTTATTAATACTTTCCTAGGTCATGTTAGGTTAGAAGAGAACGATTCATCTCCATCTCTTTTTTTAATCGTTAAAGAAAGGTGTCCAACATGGTTCAATTAGTTTGCCCTTTTTGTAAGAGGAGTGAAATCTCCACTGCATGAATGGCTATTTGAGCAAGTATCCTCCTAATTGTAATTACAATTGCTTCAATTAAAATAAATTTAAATGAAAAAATTATAAAAATATTTCTTAGTTGAAAAAAGGATAATAAATCGAAACCCTTATTCAATAAGTTCTAATAACACATTTAGAAGTTTCCTTTGACTATTCAAAAAACTTCGGAAAAAAAAAAAAAACAAGGCCATGTTATGGCAAATCCTTAGAAATTAAGAAAAAAACTAGTAAATACAATACGTGAAATTGATTTGTATTTTAATTTTTGAAATATATACATGGTTTGCAAGACCATTACCACTTAATGATAGGAGCAATATTCTAAACATAAGATATGATATGATATAACCCCGTGAGTAATCCCATATGCATCTATGAATGCTATACTAAAAATACTATGTTGTGAAAAGAAGAAATTTCATTCTTCATCAACAATTAGTAAAGTAAATGGTTATATTTCATAAACAAGATACATGATTTCCATTTTAAACAAATATAGAATTTTGTTTACCTCATATAATTTTTTGAAGAAAATTACACATTTAATATAAATAGATATATAATTATGTTATATGTCATATAATTTTTGTTAAGAAAATTTCAATTTAGTTTTTAACAAAATCTATTTTCAAAAATTTATGTATAGAAAAATATTACAATTAAATTTTATTCTCATATTATAAATAATCAAATTTGCTTTCCATACAAATATATGAACAATAAAAACTATAAATTTTTGTGAAATAATAAATATTTACAACAAACACAACTAACATTTTCAAGAGTAAACATTCTCAAATTGTTTGAAATCTATATCTTTCAATACTTTTCAAATCATCAAATTAATCAATTTGTTATTTGTTTTTCTATTCATTAAAATAAAATAATTTTATTTCTTAAAATAAATTAATGTGTCAATTTTAGTATGATTTGAATGAAATAATATTTAAAATGATTGGTTGTTTTGTTCTATAAGAAAAGATTTTTGAATTGCAAAAAAATGAGTATTTATTTTGGTGAAGATAATAAACTATTACATATTTTTTTTTAGGCACCTATAGGTAACCTAAACGATTTATCAAAACAAAGGAAAAGTACCTAAACCCACTTACCACTTCAATTACAAAAATTCCAATCCTATTTCTTAATTTCTGTTAAGTATATAAATTGATTTATGCGGAAAGAGCAGCGGAGCAAAGGTTTTGGAATACTTTTCTAAAACATTTTAGATTGTGATCATCATATCCGCCATTTCTGATCTGGGTTTCTAAATAATTATCACAACTCTGTTTTTCCCAAATTCGATATGCAGCAGGTAAGATCACACTCACTTCGTTTTTCCTTTCATTTTCGTTTTTGTCAATATAGAGTTGTGCTGCTTTTGGGTTATCCATTGATGCCGTGTCCTATTTATTTGAATCAAACAGAGTGGAGGAGTTGAGACTGAGGTGACTTGGGCGGACAAAACAGAATATCAATAAGTTTGGCAGGCTTAACAACAGGTTTCATGAGCTGGAGGATTAAATCAAGGCTAAGAAGGTAAGTAACATTAATTTTCAAAAATTCCCTTACATTAGGCTCTTTGACTTTTGAAAAATGAAATAATTATGGTCTGAATCAAAGGGCATTGTCTTCCTGGTGCTTTAACCAAACAAGGGTATTGGCAATGGGGGTCCCAATCAGCTCTAGAGCTAGGCTTCCCATGGGTCTTCTATTTATTATTATTATTTTGATTCAGTACTGAGATCTAGAAGATTATTATTCATTATTATTGTTCTCAGAATAGAATATGTATTTTGCCAGATCACCCAGTATCCCACTGTGGTTAATTTCATTTTCCCCTAAAAGTTGGACAAAAGAGAAGCTTGGTCATTAGGTTCAAATTCAGGGGTACAACATTTGAACAATATAGATGGTAATGGAAATATAAATCTCCTTGTAGGCTTCCAAACGGGTGCATATGCTGGTATTTGGCTTGGGCGTGACCTAAAAATTCTGTTGTGTGTAGCCTATATTATCATATGTATGTATGTGTCTGTATTTATGCATATGTGTGCCTATGAGTATGCTTATTCTTGTATGCGTGCTTATGATTATGTGCATATGTACAGCCTAGACTGTCACGCTATATACTGAATGAGTGTCCATCTCTATATATTTATGCCTGTTATGTATGCGTAGCATAGACAATCATGGCTGTGCATCCCTGATTTTGTGGTGTGGCCTGGTTTTTTCTCAGTAGCTGAGAGAATCTCCTGAGTATTTTGGGAAAAAGTGGAAGCCTTGCATTTCTTGTGTTTTGTTTGCAGGTGTCGCTGAGAAAAACCATGAAGCTTTTACAGAAAGTTATATTAATATCAATTGTGAAAAGTGACTTTAAGCCCGTAGATACTGCCTTATGGCAATAGAGTTCTTAAGTGGGCGAGGATAAATTCCAATGGCTCTCTGCAATGCCCACCAGAATTCTCTTATAAGAAAAATGCCTACTTGCCTTCAAAGTGCTTCCTTTAGGCTGCAATAAGCAGCTTTCATGAGATCGCCTGCACTTTAAAATTAGGAGCATTAGCCCCATCCACGGGAATGCTTCCTTACTGTCCTATATGTTTGACATCACTCACAGGAAATGCAATTAGCGGGTGTTTGTTTGGAAATTTGTCTGTCTAAGTAGAATTTCTGAACTTTATACATTCGCCAATGACAGGAAGAAAATAGTAAACATTCCTGGTGAAACGAATATAGCTTGTATAGACTTAAAGATGTCTGTACTATATGTGTTTCAAATGGAGAATTGATGCTGAGGACCAGCTTCTTGGCACATGGAGAATAGAAACAAAACCGATATAATAGTTGTTGGAATGGAGAGAGTGCCAGCCTACTCAAGTTCCATGCAGGGTGACAGCATCCGACAGTTTCTTTTCCAGTGGTCAACTTTAGTCATAGAAAATGATGCCACGAAGACAAATTTACCCATTTGGGATATGTTGATGCAAGAATCCTCTTCACTTTGGAGCCTTCTTGACCCACACGATCCAGATCGTAGGTAGTTGTGTCCCTGGTGATATTGTTATTGATCTTCTTGAATTAAGGTCTTCCCCACCTTGACGATATTAAGCTGTGCCCGCTGCCATGTTTAACAAAAACCATAAGAGAAACTTTAGGTCTGGCAAACATTCACTGTAGAATTATTAAAAGAGCTCTCATTTGCACGTAAAACTAGTCAAGTCTTCCACTAGGTTAATACATGATCTGTCCATTTTGTCAGTGTTCATACATTACCTTACGCAGCACTATGAATTATGATGGCAATATGCATGTTGAACTTCACTTTCAATCCACAGTGTCATCATCAGAATCATATCTATATGTTTATCAGTACAATGTGCGTGTGCGCGAATGCGTGCGTGCTTGCATGCATGTAACACTTACATGCTATACATTATTTCACGGCCTTTAGATTTACAACATTGACTCAAGCTCACTCTTATGAATCCAGTGTGGATTCTGCCAATATGCTGAATCCAATAGCTCAGATCTGAATTCTGGATGTCTGAAATTCGAGATTCGGGTATCTGAAATTCAAGATCTGAATTTCTGAAACAGAGTGATCTCAATGTTCAAAACTGAAATAGAATGTTTCGGAAACTGAAATCCTATTATTGGGCTCTAATACCACTTCACTGTCATATTTGTAAACTTAATTCACTCCTATAATTGGAAGATTCAAAAACCCATTTGAAATCTGAAAACAGTTTGCTTATTTTTAAAGTTTAGAGGTTGAAAATTTTAACAGATCTTTATCATTCACAAAATTAAGTATATTACTTGAACTGCACTGGAACCTTTAAATCTTAACTGAAAATTAGAGTTCAGGATATTAATCTAAAATATTTGAACAAGGATATCTCCAAAATAATTGAAGTTGCACAAAAGGACCTCATTTTTATCAAAATAATAATGCTAGACAGTACAATGAGTAAGAAACCACTTTCCTGAGATGGTATGGATGCCAAATTCAGCTTAATCCAAGGGAAGTATGACCCGAACTGTTCCCAAGACTGCTAAAAACATCCCCCAAAAGATTTTGTAATTTGAGGCATAAAGCCCTTTTATTATTCTCTTTCCCCACTGATCCTCTGTCATATGTGGGGAACTTTCTGTAAAACAATTTTCTTTTATGACACGGATTGCTTTTGTCAAATGTAAGGTCAGTTTATCATAACTGACTTATTCTTAATGATGACACATAAGTGATGTATAACTGCCTTATTCCTAACAATGACTGCACAACTGACTATAAAACTGGTGGGTAACTGACTTTTTGTGACAATAATTTCATAACCTGCTACATGACTTCGTAACTGACTTATTCCTAATGATCATTGCATGACTGACAGAAGACTTTATTGACCATATGGAAGTACTCACAACGAAGACATTCAATTGGACTAAACATATGGGTGCATCTTTTCCCTTATGCATCATGACACATACTGTTGTACACCTAATCACAACATATATTTAGTGCTTGTTAGTATTATTTCTATTATGTTATTTTGGGTGTTTAGAGTTAGTGAATGGTTAAATCTATGAGTTGTCCATGGGTTAATTAGGGTTTTTAGCAGTCGAACACGAAAAGGGGAAAAGCCCTACTAATGTATTATCTTATTTTACAATATCAAAAGCCTAATGCAAGAGATAGTCACCATTGTGTGAGCTCCTTTGTTACAATTGAATTTGTAGGATCTATCTTTGGGGAAGAAAGTGCTCCAATAATTCTGTTTATTAGCCTTTTACTCTATATCTTGCAGTTCTATTTTCTATTGGTATTTGGAACGCAGCAAGTGGAATCAAAACCTCAATTGATTTTTACATTTGTTGCCAAAATGTCGAGAGGAGTTTATCCAAAAAACAACTTGAAGTTTGTGACAAAGGAAGAGATGAAGGATTTATTTACTGATTTTTCTAAGGAGATTCGCTCATTTGGAAAACAATCAGAGTGGATAGATCCGACATATTCAAACCCTCGTGGCACAACCATTGAGGACGAGGAAGAGGAGTCTGTCAATTTCAACCCTTGGGGGATGTTGATCGAGACACCAAACGATGAAGAGGAAGAGGTGGAAAGCTTGCATCGTCCCTCTTTTATTCTACAAATGAAGATCCTGCAATATGACTTTGGAGGTGGTATAAAAAGGTCCACACATGACTGAGCAAGCTCAAATTGGCTTTAGGGTGCAAAAGATTAGAAGGCAAGATGACATGTTGAATGTGTCTCTGCAACATTTGGAATGATGAGAAAGATATGATTCTTCAAATTTGATTGAGACTTTGCTAATGCTTTGACTCAAAGAGTGGATCACAATTACGATGAGCCGCATGATACCTAGTTGATGCATTTCTTTTAGAAAGGTATGTTTGTGGAGTACATGGAAAAAGTCCAAGGCTAAGGTATCTTTGAAGTTGGTGCATAAAATCTATATTTCCAACCTACGGGCTGATGTTTGAGGGAGGTAGGGATGTTAAACTTGATGCTTTTAGTAGGGCTATTATTGTAGCTAGAAGAGATGAAAAACATATTGATGCCCTAAAAAGGAAAATGGTAGGAAATACTTCTAGGAAGTCATTCATCTTTGATAGGAAACCTAAGGGTGAAGGAAAATTTGAGTCTTCATTGTTTAAACCCCTAGCCATTAGCCGCCCTTATTTCTAATGTTGGAAACCACAACTAGGATGAGCCGCATGATACCTAGTTGATGCATTTCTTGTAGAAAGATATGTTTGTGGAGTACACTGAAAAACTTCAAGTTTTGGATTCCAAGGCCAAGCTATCTTTGAAGTTGGTTTAAAAAGTCTATTTTTCCAACCTACGGGCTGATGTTCGAGGGAGGTAGGGATGTTTAAACTCGATGCTTTTAAAGGACTATTATTGTAGCTAAAGAGCTGAAAAACATATTGATGCCCTAAAAGGAAAATGGTAGGAAATACTTCTAGGAAGTCGTTCATCTTTGATAGGAAACCTAAGGGTGAAGGAAAATTTGAGTCTTCATTATTTAAACACCTAGCCATTAGCCACCCCTATTTCTAATGTTGTAAACCATGTTGTTGGTGTTCTAAACCATGGAGCAAGGGTCATGTATGTGACACAAAAATGTGTTTCTGTCTGAGCCTGAGTTAGAGTTCGATAATGAGGATATCCTTGATAAAGATAATGTACAGTGTGAATACGAAAATACGACTCCCTCCACAATAGAAATTGGGGAGCCATCTGTGTTTCTATAATGATATGGATGAATTGTCTAGATACCTTTAAGTTCTTTTCCCATATTAAGAAATCTCAATATTTGGTCATGGTTGATCCAGGAAGAACACTTCATATTCTAGATAAGAAACAAGTCCATAGGCTAGGTATCCATTTAAACACTTTTGAAAGTTTTCCAATTCAAGTTCCAAGTCATTGAAGTATTGAGTGCATAGGAGTGGTCTATAATGTGGAACTTTCAGTGGCAAATTATGTCCTTAAAGATAAATTTTATGTGGTCGATGTTGGGGGTGTGTATGTTGTTTTAGGGGTTCAATAGCTATACTCACTTGGAACATACTCCACCAATCATCAAGAGAGGTTCTTAACATTCAAGCGAGGGTTCCATGAGTATACTATCAGGTCTTTTCCCCCAAGGGAAATAAAAATTGTTGATTCTAATCAATTGAACAAAATTTTGAACTAGTGTCATTTTGTCTTTATGGCTCACCTTTACAATATGGATGTAGAATTGCTTGTCCCACATGAACATACTCTAGGGGTTTTAGATTTATGAAATTTTATTGTAGTTTTCCAAGACCTACCAAAGAGTCTACTGCTAAATAGGGAATTAGAGCACATTATTGAGCTTGATCCTACAAAGTGGCCAATAATAATAAATATTACGAGCATTTTTAGAAGTCATAGATAGAAAAACTGGTAAGTGAACTGTTGGAGGATGGGTCATCATCTCGAGAAAGATCCCATGAGCTGCTTTAATGGTACTAGTTAGGAAGAAGAATGGGTTTATAGACTTTGTATTGATTATATGGCCTTGGAAAAAATCACAATTAAAGAATTGATGATCTGTTTGATGAGTATTGTAGGGGCAAACTATTTCTCGAAGATAGATCTTAGATTTGGATACTATTAGATACCAATTCAGATTCAAGACCAAGACAATATTGCATTTAAAACACATCAAGACCACCACCAAGTTAGGGTCACACCCTTTGGTCTCAATAATGCTCCAACCACCTTTAAGGCATTGATGAACAAGGTATTCAATAAATTTTTTCATAAGACTATTGTAGTATTTTTTGATGATATCCATTTTTAGAGTAATTCATTGGCATCCCATCTTGAGCATTTGGATGTTGTGTTGAATATATTTTCCAAGGAGGAGTTGTATGCCAAGGCCTCTAAGTGTGAATTCACAAAGGCATCTTTGGAATACCTTGATCACATTGTTTTTGTTGAGGGGGTTTGCAATGATCTTGCAAAGACCAAGGTAATATGTGATTGGCTTGTGCCAAGACTCTTTAGAAACTTCGGTTTCCTAGGCTTGGTAGGATGCTACAGAAGATTCATAAGAAATTTATCAACAATAACATGCCCATTGATTGATCTTATTAATAAGGATTCCAAATGCTCAAGGATCTCAAGCAACCTTTGGTTTCTACTTCAATTTTAGCAACCCCTGATTTCTCAAAGTCATTTGTCATTGAATGTGATGCTTGTGGATCTAGACTTGGTGCAATTCTTTCTTAGGATTACCATCCCATTGCATTTGAAAATAGGAAATTGAATGAACGTGAACAAAGGATGTCCACATATAGTAAGGAGATGCTAGCCATCTTACATGCAGTAGCCAAATGGTGCCAATTTCTATTAGGGAGCAGGTTCATTATTAAGACTGACCATCTCAGCGTTAAGCACTTGTTACATTAGGGGACGTTGATAAAGGAGAAACAAAAATGGATTGATTTCTTACAAGTGTATGGCTTCAGATTTGAGATCCTTTACAAGGAAGGGAAGGAGGAATGTGGTGGCAAATGTATTGTCCTGTCGAGAAGAACCACTAGTATTTTAGGCCATGTCCATCAACCAACTTACTTGGATACATGACCTTGTACAAGACTACTCACATGAAACAAATTGAAGATGGGGGAAAGGGGAATGCTTGGTCACTTCGCAACGTCATTATATTTTTCCAAGGATGCATTTACTTGAAGGGTGGCTCCCTGTTTGTTCATAAGCCATTAGAGCATGAGCATGAGTCTCCATTTGTAGATCATGTTGGGTTCTAAAAAACGTATTGAGACATCAACATTATTTTTTTCTAAAAGGGAATTATGTTTGACATTCTACAATTTGTAGCTGAAAAAAGTGGGAAATTATGTAAATGGACTTTATCTTAGGCCATCCCAACTTAGAGGGTAAGGGTGAAATTTTGGTGGTGGTAGATAGATTAACAAGTCCATTTCATACCCACAAGAAAGGAAGGTAGCAATGGCCCTAACTTTTTGAAATTGTCTTTCGAACTTGTTTTTAAATTACACGAGATCCCTAAATAGATCATCTGTGATTGTCATCGGGTTTTTCATATTCATTTTTGACAGTAGTTGTCCTGAAATGCAGGGGCGACATTTAACATGAGTAGTGCATATACATCCTCAAACATATGGGCAAACAGAGGTGGTTAACAAGTCTTGAAAGGGTATTTGAGAATGTATGCAATGGATTAGTAAAACAAGTGGGTGGGATGGGCTCACTTGGCTGAGTATTGGTATAATATCACGTATAATTCAACCACGAAAATGACACCTTTTAAGGCATTATACGGGTATGAGCCACCATCACCATGGGACTGGATAATTCAAAGGGGGAAGGCCCAAACTGTAGAGGAAACAGTGCAAGAGATGCAAAATATTTTGCAACTCTTAAGAAACATCTTGGTAGCGAGTACCAACAGGATGAGGCAATAAGCAGGTCAACATAGGATGGAGAGGAGTTTTGAGATTGTGGACGTGGTGTTTACATAGTTACAACCATATAAACACGACATTGGAGCAAGCATGGAAGCAAAAGCTACAACCAAAGTATTATGGGCTGTACTGGGTGTGAGAAAAGGTGGGGGAAGTTGCATATGCATTGGACATATCAAACGAGGGAAGGATGCACGATGTGTTTCATACGTCATGTTTGAAGAGGAAGATGGGGTGCATATGGTGCCTTAGACACAATGTTGATGATTAATGAAGAAGGGACACTAGTTTTAAAGCTAGAGTGCTTTGTTGGGAAGGAATTCAGGAAGCTTCGGAACATGGTTGTGTGAATGTTCAAGGTGAAGAGGAAAGGGTTACCCATGGAGGATGCAACATTGGAAATGGAGGAGTTCTTAGGCAAGTATTAGGCCTAAAAAAGAGCAATTTATTTATTTTTTGAAATTTTGGGGATGGAGGATATTGTGTGGAAGATGTTTAAAAAAAATGAAATTCTAGACATGGAGAATAATATGTGGAGGCTTCAAAAGAGGGGGAAAAATAATCCTTGGTGTGGTCTAAAATTGCCAATTCCAAGGTAAGGGAGAAAGAGTGTTGGGAAATGTGCCCAAAATGCCAAAGAGCCTAGGAGTTTTTTTAAAAAGTTATCATTCTCATTTGCGTGTTATTTTAAGTGGTGGTGTTTGATAGGATGGTCAAAACTTTTTTGTTGTAGGTAGAGGTCTTGAATTCCATTCTCATAATGTAACCTTTTGGAGTTTGAATAGCTCTGAGGTCAAATCTCTTTAAGGGGGGAGGGAATGTCATGTACCTAAACACAACCTATATTTATGTGCTTGGTTAGTATTATTTTTACTATATTATTTTGGGTGTCTAGAGTTAGTGAATAGTTAAGTTTAAGAGTTGTCCATGGGTTAATTAGGGTCTCTAGTGATTGAATCAAAGAGGAGGAAAGATCATAAGAATTTTTTATCTTAATTTACAATATCAAAAACCTAATGCAAGAGACAACCACCATTTTATGAGAGCTCTTTTGTTACATTTGGATTTGCAGGTGCAATCCATCCTTGGGGAAGCAGGTGCTCCCATATTTCTGTTTATTAACTTTTTTACACTATATTTTGCAATTCTGTTTTTGTTGGTATTTGGAATGCAACACATACATACAAAGTCTTCAATAATTACTACATGATTAGTTGTAATACCACTAATGTACAGTATATGCAGGAAATATTAGCTTCTCTAAAAAACAATTATAGGAGAGGCTTTAAGCATAAAATTTAATCAGTTTACTAAAGTTCATATGGTTATCAGGGACTACACTGTTGAAAAATGCAAGAAATTACTGTATAACCTTCCAGTTGGCTTTACATATGAATTAAGTCATCATTCTTGTGAGATTGCGGATTTCGTAGGTGAGAACAACAAAATTTATTATCCTTAACATGTAACATACAGAATTAAAACATATCGCAAACGCATCTTAGGAAGTTTGACCTAGGTGGCATGCAGTGCTGCTTCATATAGTAAATGCATTTGGGACGTTTTCCATTATGACATGTTCTAGACCTAAGTGGCCCATATTTGTCTATAAAATCACCATTTGAAAGAAGTGTGCCAGCTGTTAAAATATAGCACTTTATATAGCATGTAAAACAGTTATGTAGTTGTTCGGTTGGTAACTGTTCAACCAATCTGTAACCACCTCTTCACATATAAATAAACCTCTGCCTGTGTCATTTGAACAGTGCAGTTTGCCTTCTCTGAGTTCTTTCTTCTTTTTGTATATTCTAACATTGGAATCAGAGCGATTTACCCGAGGAAGCCCTTGAAGGGTACGGGAGATTGATTCAAAATTTGAGGGAACCCTAAGAGGGCACGAATTGGAGGTAGGTTAGGACATTTGAGGGCAGTCCTCATTCATTCGCTGCAGGATAGAAGCAATCATTTGAAGGAGCCTAGAAGAAGTGGTTCGTGGTCAGTCGAACCAGTTGGGGCTGTGGGCATAGAAATCGTGCAAGTTTTTTACAGTCGAGAGGGGCAGAAAGAATAAAAATCCAGCGGAAAGAGAGGTGAAGCAAATACCAGTCGTTTTTCTTATGAAAAATTGTGGCTCGAAGGTGTAAAGTCGTGGCTGCTAAAAAGAACGAGGATCAATTGCAGTTTGACACAGGGGGCAGAATAATATCCCTGTGAACGGTAAAGTCATGGTCAAGGAAAATCAAATCAAGGATAAAACTGTGATGATCCTAGATGAAAGAATTTTTGAAAGTCGTGAAGGCAAAAACAAGGGCAAAACGATTTCACCATATGCTGGTTCGTTGGAGCAAAATTGTGAGGAGTTTCAGAACCCTCAAAGGGAAAAAGAGAAACGAAAAACACATTCGTGTGAGAACCCAGTTGCAAATCAAAAACGTGAACAGTCGTGGAGGCATTAGCAAGTCGTGAGGAAAAGATATAATATTATTTGGGCATATTAATATTCATTTTTTCCAACAAAGGTATTCATCTTGCTTTTGAATAGTCAATTTCGGAGGAATAAGTAATAATATTTTTTAATACAAGCAAATATAGTTGGAGGGGTGATTTGCCTAATTTAATATTATTTGTTGGAAAAGGTAATATTGTTTTATTAAGTATGGGCAAAATTTTATTTTATTATCTCTGTTATTTTGGAATAATAACATGGCAAATATTTCACACTTGACTTTGCCAGAGACACAAAAATTAATGGGCACTAATTTCAATGTTTGGAGTCATAAGATTTTAATGATTGCGGAGTTTTGTGATTGTGATAAAATAATCACGGGTAGTGAAATTCGAACAACGACGAACTTCGCGGATTATGGCAAACATCATAAGGAAGCGTTATTACTTCTCAAGTTGTCGGTATTGGATGATTTGATATCGGAAGTGCGGAATGCTATGCAGAAAAACACGTTGTGGACCACCTCTGAAGGATAAATATCGACGTTAAAAAAGTCGGGTTTTATACCAAAAATATTCTTTTTCCGTAAAGTTACAAGAAGGTGGATCGCTGTTTGAGCACCTACTCCGGATGAAAGACCTCCGAGACCGATTATCTTCCATCAACAAAAAGGTGGACGACGACGATATGGTGGCTCTGGTTTTGAACAACTTACCTTCTTCGTACGAGTCATTTGTGGTGGCACTCCATTTAATGGTTGAAAGTCAAACACTCACTTTGACAAGGTGAGTTCCTCCCTGTTGCAAAAGGAGCGGAGACAACTTCAGGTGAGAATTTAATTGTGACCATTTAGAGAGTGCTCTTATCACTCAGTCAAAGGGAAAGTGGAGACGTCAGTCTGGTGAGTCTTCCACTCGGTATCAGGTCACATGTTATTACTGTCACAAGGTTGGGCACCTTAAGAAGGATTGTCGGAAGTGGAAGTATGATCTTTCGCAGCAGAACAAAAAGCCATGTGATGAGGAACATGTGGCAGCAGTTGCAGAAGAACGGGATTTGGATGACAGGGATGCTCTTTCTTGTCTTATGACATCATGCTCGAATGACAATGGTACCAGTTGTTGGATCATTGACTCTGGTGCGTCTGCACACTTTTCATGTCGTAGGGATTGGTATGTTTCATTTACTGCAAATATTTGTTTTGAATCAGTAGTGCTAGCTGATGGAGAATCACTTGCAGTAGAAGGGATAGGAGATATATGCATTATATTGAATAATGCTCATAAATTGTTGGTACGGAATGTTAGATATGTACCTTCTTTGTAAAAGAATCTTCTTTCTATCCATCAATTGACTAAAAATCCCAATATTTCTGTGGATTTTTGTGGAAAGAAGTGTGTTGTCTCTATGTCAAACATAGATGGATAATTGTCCTTGGTATTGGGGAAGGTGGTCAGTATTGACTTGTTGATCCGGTTGCAATCAATAGGAATGCACGTTTGGAGGACAGCTCCACCATTCAGGATGTGCAGGAGGCTGCAATGCCTTGGGAGGAAGTCATTCCTCACAAATTTGTTGACTTGGATACAGTCAACCTACATGCACCTATTGTGGAGGGAGTATCCACTATACCAGATGTACGGGAGGATGGATTTCCTCATTCTAAAGAACAGTTTGTTGTGGACGGAGACTCCACTATTCCAAATGCACTAACAGTGCATGGTGAGATGGCATGCCCAACCACTCACTCAGAGGTCCTTGCTCGAAGGACAGTAGAGCATGAACAGTTTGCTCATTGTGTTGTGAATGATCTTTCCCAACAGAGGGGGATAGATGAGCAAATAGATGAGGAGTTGATTCTCACTCCTACCACTGCTGAGACGAAGATGGTTATTTCTCCTACTATTGCGGAGTTGGTTCTAACTCCTATTGCACAGATGGTCACATTTCTCTTCTTGAAAAAGTTGGATGAGCACTACATGGTGGTGCAAGGACGTGATCGAGGTGACTTCGATTGCAGGATAACTGAGTCTTTGTACAGACTCCAACAGGCTACACAAGCCTGGAATAGATTTTTCAATCCACATCTTCGAGGTTCTGATTTCAGCACTCTGGAGATGGGGCTGACACTCTCAACCATTGGTGATTCATCATTGGTCAATGAATCACGTAACAAAGAACCAATGGACCACTTGCCATATCCTTTGTTCATGGGACCAAATTTTTGTTTTGCGGTTCTTCTTCATTCGACAACCGCAACACAATCATGGACTGCTGATTTTAAAGTACAACTTATGGCACAGTCTGTAGATGTAATGACTAAATATATGGGCTTTAGGACATTTGTAAAATTTCGGGACAAACTTTGTCTTGTTTTCAGTTTAATCATTAAGAGGGGGTGTTAAAATATAGCACTTCATATAACATGTAAAACAATTATGTAGTTGTTCGGTTGGTAAACTGTTCAACCGATCTGTAACCACCTCTTCACATATAAATAAATCTCTGCCTGTGTCATTTGAACAGTGCAGTTTGCCTTCTCTGAGTTCTTTCTTCTTTTTGCATATTCTAACACCAACATCATAGTTAATCTAGATCTTGGGGACAGGGGATGGAGTTTCTAGGACAACAAAAAAAATCTCAGATTTTGGGGATGGCCGGGGGGCAACTTTTAAAAAAATTAATAATATAAAAAATAGTAATAATTTAAAAAAATAACTATGCCAATAGGTGTAACCTACAATGGCAGCCAATGTGGGGTGGAGTGGCGGCGGCGGAGGATTATAGTGTGAGCTGTCAATAAAAATTGCTGACCTTAAATTTAATGTTCATTTGGTCACCATAGGAGAGTTTTTTCTTGCTTGGAGAAGGCAATCAAAGAATCATGATATCTTGGGCATACGGTGGAGTTTGGAGCTTGTTTTTTCCCCATAAATATCTTTTTTAGCCCATTACAATGGTATAGTTTGATTGAGGTCATCTATCCATGGTCAGCGATTTTGTTTTGGATAAGATGATAGATTCATTAACCAAGGTGGAACCCTTCGATATGCAAAACTATGTGAAATCCTAGATAAGTGCCTTGAGCTTGATAACTATTGACATTTTTTAGAAAAATAATAAATATATTTAAGATATCTGTACTCGTTACGTTGATAGGCACAACCTACAATATCAGCCAAGGGGACTGGGAGAAGTGAGTGTAATAATGTGAGATGTCAATAACAATGGCCGACCTTAAATTTGATGTCCATTTGACTGTTGGGGCAGTTTTAACTCTTTGTTCTTGATTAGAGAAGGTGGTTAAAAAATTATAATATCTTCGGCAGATGGTGGACTTTGGAGCCCCTTTTTTTTAATCCCAAAAGTTTTTAGCAAGTCCACTGTAAGGGTGCAGCTAGATTGAAGCTAACCATCACTGGACGATGGTAAATTTGTGGAGAATGTGATGGAGTCATTAATCAATGTGGAACCCTTTAATGGGTGAAACTATGCGACAAATCCAAGATAAGCAACATTAAGATTGATATGTATTGGTGTTTTTCAAATAGATATATTTAATATATTTGTACTAGTATTTAAATATCTATACTAGTATAGATATATTTAATATATTTGTCCTGGAAAGACCCTGAAGTTCAGGGGACGTCCCCCCTTTTTCTCTGCATTTTCAGTATTTGGGGGCATGTTTTGCTCCCGCCCCCAAGACCTCCCAGACATTCGGGATGGTTGCAGGAAGCGGAGGGGATGTATGCCTGCATAACAATGACCAGCTTTTACCTACTCACAGATGGAATAGCAAAAAAATTTAGTTGTATAAATACTCACCGGAAAGAATCACAACTTGGGCAAAATTTCTTATTATTTCCAACGACCTTCTCAAGAATGAAACCAACTCTTACGAATACTTTGAAAGCATTTTTTACTCCTGTCTTGTTCTTCAATCTGCTCTTTTTCCTTCAGCGCACATTTTTATTGGTGAAATAGAAATATATAGGCATCAATTTTTTGTATCTAGGGTTATCTTCAATCAATCCATGTCCTTGGTGTTATGGCAGTTGTTCAAGTAATTTCAATCAATGTAACCAGTTACCCTTCAGGGTCCCAAATGGTAACTATTTACAAGATCTTTTTATAAGGTTTTACGATTGTATACTTCCCTTTTCTGAGATGCAATAAACTGTTTCTTCCCAATTAGTTTAGTAATTTATTTGACTGATTATCCCCGTTTGCTGGAAGATTCAGGGCATTTAACACACACAAGTGTATTGTATATGTTTTTCAATGAAATATAGTGTGTTCTGGATGCTGTAAACTGTTCATTTAAATGTTTGATTCCCTTTACCATGCTTATATCGTAAAATGTTGGGAACCATTTTATGGTCCTGTGATGATTTCCAATACACTACTTGGTGACCATGTTGCGTATACAACTTGTATTATAGGAGTAAACCCTGTTTGACCTAGTGGTGGTGCCCCTCCTTGGGGGTCGATTATAGCTCTTCACTACTCTTTTAGGTGTGTCCGGAGCTGGTCAGCTCATTGTGGCACCCTAAGGAGGTGTTTGGACCATCTTGAACCGTGTGTTCTCTGTTGGACCTACTTTTTAAGCGAGTGAGAGTAGTCAAGCACCATGACAGACCTGTGAGGAGGGGTACTACCACCAGGTCAAAGTGTATGGACATTAGGATACAGGTGGTGCGGCCAATATGGCTGAAAAGTAATGTATAGGACATCATCACTGTTAAAATCCAATCATCATGTTTGGGATTAGGGATTTGTTTGAGATGTTTCACCTTAACAATTGGTTATAGCTTGTTCAACATTTTAGATTTGCTTTCCCCACCTTAAAATGGCCTTTGTCCCTTGCTTGCACTTTTCAAACTATCTCAGTGGTTTCATGGTATATGCAAAAAATGAATGTGATTGATGATGCAGATGTCTTTGTGAGATGTCTACATGCTCATGGATCTATCTCAAATTCACTTTCTGATTCTGATTTGTATTGCTTCTAGTTCTTAGTCCTGTGAATGGTTCTGCTCAGCTCTACTGTTTTGTTTTTCCTATCTACCTCTCTTTCCTTGCTCCCACGAATGATTGCCTTTTAGGTTTGCTTTGTTCCGTTAAAATTGCCTTGGCCCGTTGTTTGAAAATTTCAAACTATTTACAGTGGTTTCATGGTATCTGTAACAAAAATAGAGGTGATTGATGACTCAGATGTCTTTGAGATTGTTATATACCCATGGATCTTGATTCTGATTCTGATTGTTTTTTAACTACTTCTGTAGACTGTCATTGTTCTGTCAATCCGATAGGTGTCTCAGCGTAATGATATTTTACTTGCTCAGAATGGCGATTGATATTGTTCTAGTTCAGTACCATTGTGGGTGCTGTATGATTTATCCCCAACTAAGATGCTAGAAGATGGTATATATTAATCTACTTTGGTGCAAATAAGAAAACAGTAACAGAACACATACATGTGTCATCACTCAGGAGTTTGTATAATGCCACCCTGGTAGTCCCACACATGGTCACAATTTACAACAAACAATGAAACACTAAATGTAACGTATTTTTATGCTGATATGCGTAACCTACAATGGCAGCCAAAGGGAGCGGTGGCAGTGGAGTGTAATAATGTGAGATGTCAATAAAATGGATGACCTTAAATTTGATGCCCATTTGTCTGTCATATGGTAGTTTTTCTTCGTATTTGATGGAAAAGGCAATTAAAAATTGCAATATCTTAGGCATATGGTGGGGTTTGGACCCGTTCATTTTTCCTTGGAAAGATGTTTTCAAGCCCAACATAGGGGTGGAGTTAGATCGAGGCTTTATATCACTAATCAGCAGATACTTTACAGAGAAAGTGATGGATTTGTTAATCAACGTGGAACCCTTCAATGGGTGAAACTATGTGACAAATCCAAGATAGTTGCCTCAAGATTGACATCTATCGGCATTTTTCAGATATATGTACTAGTATACATACACACATAAAATATATAATGTGTGACAGTCGGAACAGCTGCTTGCATGCCTAGTTATAATGTGATGGTTGGCATAATCAGTTATTTAGCCTATTGTATACATTTACCACCTTAAGAATATTGAATGTCCTGGCTTAATGCTAACAATTGAATTTAAATTGGGCGGTTCCTATGCTCCATTGAGATGAGAACAAAAAATCTAATAGATCTGTCTGTATATTATTCTAGATATGTGTTCTACCAAGGAACAGCAAAGTTTATACAGCCTCCCATATCATAAAGTCTCTCATACTTATTTATTGCATTTTGTCTTACATAATAGAAAAGTGGATATCATTTCTCACAATCTCCAAATATCCAGGTGTAAAGGAATTGTCAATGGGACAAGAGAGATCCATTCTGTTTAAGACTTTCAAGCCCTTCCAAGCTTTCAGTCTAATAATCTTTATAACTCCCTCTTTAACAAGCTGTCATTATTTTTTCTGTTAGTTATGGCATCAATTGTTTTATTTTCTGGGTGCTGATATTAATGTAATAATGAAACATATACTTTTCTTCTTGTGCAAAATCTTCATGTCTGATCTACATTTACGTTTATGAACAACCAACCTTGTTTGGAACTTAGTCACCATTGATATTTATCCTTATTCCTTGTTGACCCACTGTCAGTGCCATGAGTGCTAGTGAACTTGTCCCATCCACCACAAGTCGGCCATATTCATCTATTGCCAATTGGCTGTAGTTTGAGATTAACACATGTTGTGTGCATTCCTCCATTGCCAACACTAGTGTCTTTGGTCTGTCATTGTTCTTCCTCATATGCAAATGGAAAACACCCTCAAGATCACTACATGGTCCTTCCTCTGGTTGTGCTAGTCCCATGGATGTATTACATTCCAATATAAACCTGAAACTCTGATTGTGTCACTGAGTGATTCAGGAGCATCCAGGTCCACAAGCAATCTTGCATCAATCAAAAATATGGGTGGTGTGTTGGGGTGAATGTCTCTCAATGTTTCATCACGTAGGCAGGTTATGTACATCAAATTCAATTGGATGAGTTAGTTTTCATGTGTAGCAATGGTTGCACATGGGGGGATGTTCTACAGAGAAGGAATGTTTGTGTTTTACGTGTGCTGGGCTGAATGCCTCTCAATGTTTCATCATGGAGGCGGGTCATTTACAGCATGAAATTCAGTTGGATGAGTTAGTTTGTGCGCATAGGAATGTTTCTACATGGAGGAATGGTTGCATACGGGGGAATGTTCTACAGTGAAGGAATGAATGTCTTTTACGTAGACGTGTGCAAGCGTGAAATAGGAAAAGACGACACATGTTTTATATAAAAGAAGAGTATTGATCAAGAATGACTCGTTTTCTCATCTTGGGCTTTTCAAGAGTCATTGCTGTTCGAAGGGACATCTTTAGAAGGCATTATGGATCTTCTGGAAGAGAGGCAGTTTTTAGGGGGATAGTCTGTCAAGATAGTGGGAGGAAAGATGACAAGAAAACTTAGGGAGTGCTTGTGAGAGCAGAGAGTGGCGAGGAATTGTACCAGTCCATTGAGAGACTATATTGTAATGTTTTCTTCTTCATGCTTGTAGAGAGGGTGTTGAGTGTGTGTATTCAAGGGGCATCTCCAAAAAGCACAAAGGAAGTGTCTCTTGGTAGAGAGGCAATTTCAATGGGATCGTCTCTTAAGATGGTGGGAGGAGAGATGGCAAGAAAACTCAGGGAGTGCTTGTGAGAGGAGAGTAGTGAGGAATTGTGCATCCATTGAAGGACTGTACTGTAATGTAATGTTTTTCTTCACATTTGTTAGAGGGTGTGAGTGTGTGTTAATTCGGCAATCCAAAATCAGAGCTTGATTAAAGCGTAGTCTTTAGTGTGAATTCTGAATACATGGTGTGTGAATGTGTCCATTGTTGAGAGAGTTGAGCAAGGGTTGCAGGACAAGGTTGTCTTTCATTGGACCCCTCAACCTTGATTGCATCAAATGGTATTAGAGCAAGAGTATCCTGCAAGTGTGTTGATAAAATGTGAAGACATCTTCCAGCAAAGAGTGTTGGGTAGAATGTGCTGCAGCTGAATTTCTTCCACTGCGAGAACAATGAGAAGAGGGAGAGAGAGAGAGGTAAGTGTTCTCCATCATGTATAGGTGGGTAGAGAACTGAAGGTACATCCTCCACTAAGAGAGTAGTGGGTAGAGGGCGCTGAGATTAGTTCTCCATATTGTATAGGTGGGCAGAAAACAAAGTGTTGAAAGAGGTCTAGAGGGAAGCTAGTGACTGAGAGATAAATTATCAAGAGATGGATTTGAAACATGCAGCATAAGTGGTTGAGTTGAAGATTGTATTGTATTATAATGTTTTCTTCTTCATGCTTGTACGGATGGCATGTGTGCTAATTCTGTAATTCAAAATCAGAAAATGTTCAAAGCATAATCTCTGTCGTGAATGCTGATTACATGGTGTGTGAATGTGTCCATTGTTGAGAGAGTTGAGTGAGTGTTGCACTGACCAGGTTGTCTTTCATTGGACCCCCTAACCTTGACTGCATCATTTGGTATTAGAGCAGGAGTATTCTGCAAGTGTGTTGATAAAGTCTGAAGACATTTCCAGTAAAGAGTGTTGGGTAGAATATGTTACAGCTGAATTTCCTTCATTGTTAGAACATCGGGTAGAGGGAGAGAGAGAGAGAGAGAGAGAGAGAGAGAGAGAGTGAGTTCTCCACCATGCACAGGTGGGTAGAGAACTGAAGGTACATTCTCCACTAAGAGAGTAGCGGGTAGAGGGTGCTGAGATTAGTTTACCATCTTGTATAGGTAGGTAGTGAACAAAGTTTTGATAGAGGTCTAGAGGGAAGCTAGTTAGTGAGTGATAAAAGATTAAGAGATGGATTAAAAGCATGTGACTAAAGTGGCTGAGTTGAAGATTGTAGGATGGGAAGTGCAGGTCCAAGTGGAAGGTGAGGCAAAGAGAGGAAGCAAAAGTTTGGTTCTATAATACATGTCAGAAAATGAAGAGCCGAAGCCATTTTAGATATCTTAGAAGGGGATGTTGCTATTGTGGGGGAGCTAGAAGAAGAGGAAAATCTTTCATTAGAGAAAGATGAGGATATTGCAAGTGATTTTGACAGTGTTGGATACAAACAAGGAAATCCCGAAAAAGAGGAAAGAAGTAATTCACATAAAGAAGCAAGGGAGATTGAGGACATGTTTTTTACAAGCATTAGAGACACATGAAGAAAGACAGATGGTAGAGGACCAACAAGTAGTGCTGGATATGAACAAGGAGATCTTGAAAGAGGAGGAAAGAAGTAAATTCACAGGAAGGGAAGCATGGGGATTGAGGAGATGTTTCTACAAGCATTAGAGACACATGAAGAAAGAGAGATGGTAGAGGACCAACAAGTGGAAGAAATCATAGAATTGCAGCGAGTGATGAAGAAAATGAAGAGGGGCTAAAGACACATGAAGAAAGACAGATGGTAGAGGACCAACAAGTAGTGCTGGATATGAACAAGGAGGTCTTGAAAAAGGAGGAAAGAAGTAAATTCATAGGAACGGAAGCATGGGGATTGAGGAGATGTTTCTACAAGCATTAGAGACACATGAAGAAAGAGAGATGGTAGAGGACCAACAAGTGGAAGAAATCATAGAATTGTAGTGAGTGATGAAGAAAATGAAGAGGGGCTAGAAGGGACAATGTTTGAAAAGGAGGTTGATGCACTTTTTGATGATATCTTGAAGACTGTAATGGCAAAGATGATGTTGTTGCTATAGAGGCAATGGAGTCATTTGACATTGCAATGAAGGCAGTAGGAGAGGAGACATGTAGACTATCCTAGAGCTGCTAGTGGCTGTTATGGGTAATCATTTTAAAGCCCAAAGATATGTTGAGTTATTTAAAAGGCAAGTTGTGAAGGAAGGAGTAGAGAGTGGGTTGCACCCTTGGAAGAAAGGAGTATGTGAGGATGTTGTAGAAGACACTTGGTGGAGGTGGGAAAAATCTCACAACAAGATGAGAAAAGAGAGAGAGAGAGAGCTGATTGGAGGAGGTGGATGTACTATGCCCAAGAAATGGGTAGGGAAAGATGGATAATCAAAGCTAGGGTAAGGAGGATGGTTTATGGTCCAACATGTGGTTGGAAAAGGAGAAAGAAATGGAATGTAAAGCTTTTGAGGCATCTAAGCATGGTGGAAGGGCATGTTGTGTTCTTACTCTTTAGGTCAAAAAGATGGTTCTACGACTTAGTCCAAGTTCGTGAGTACTATGCTCACAAAAATCTTACCCGAGGTCTATGATGTAGGTCCATCTAGGTCCACAAGCGATCTTGCATCAATCAAAAATATGGGTAGTGTGTTGGGTTGAATGGGTCAGTATTATCTCAATGTTCATCATGGAGGTGGGCCATGTACAACACCAATTGCACGTGAATAAATGTTTCTACGTGGATGAATGATTGTGCCCTGGAATGTTATGCAAGGAAGGAATATTTGTGTTTTAACAAACTTGCATGAATGTGGTGGCCAATAATACAAGCATGAAATAGGAAAATAAGACCCATGTTTTATATATGAAGAGAGTAACAACTAATAATGATTCATTTTCTCATCTTGGGCTTTTCAAGAGGCATTAGTATTCAAAGAGACATTGCCAAAAGGCATAAAGAAAGGAATTTGTGGAAGAGAGTAGTTTCATTGGGACTGTCTCAAGATAGTGGGAGGAGAGATGACAAGTAAATTCAGAAGTGCTTGTGAGATCAGAGAGTGGTGAGGAATTGTAACCGTCCATTGAGGGACTGTATTGTAATGTTTTCTTCTTCATGCTTGTAGGGAGGTGTGAGTGTTAATTCTATAAATTAGAACACGATTAAAGCATAGTCTTTGGTGTGAATTTTGAGTACATGGTGTGTGAATGTGTCCATGTTTGAGAGAGTTGAGCAAGGTTGTAGGGATAGTGTTGTCCTTCATTGGACTCCCTAACCTTTGTTATTCCTTAACATTATATATTCATATGATTACTAAGGCTATGTGGTGGAGTGCATGACCTTAACTTTTCATTTATTATTTTTAATAAAAAGTTAGGCCAACCTAATTAGGATGAAAGGGTGCGACTCTTTATATTTATGTATATAAATATGGATGGGTGTGATTCTCCCAAAGGCATCACATATCATATCATTAAGTCTATTTAATCATTTATTTTGATTTCTGGAGATCTCCTCCGCAAAGTGGACTATATTCAAGTGATTTTATAAAGAAATATCATAACAAGTGGTATTAGAGCATCGATTTTTGGCAACAATTTTTTTCCCACCATATCTTGCACACATCTGCTAATTTTTCAAGATTTTTTCAAGGCTGTTGTTATACGTGATATAAAGTCTTTACTCCAAATTTAAGTCTCTTTTGATCTGATTTGTTCAAGTTATTGTGATTTCATTGTTTTTGACAAATCCACTATATAGGCCAAAAAATTGGATTTTTTTTGAGTTATTTACATTTTTGGAAACCTCATAAAATTTGAGGTAGGGTCCATTCTTTGTATTTTCAGATTTAAGGCACTCTATATTTAGACATTATCGGGTCAAAATTGGTCAAAGTTAGTCAATGGTGGAAGATCTAATTCAGATATAACACATATTTTGATGGTTTATGGTTACTACTTGCTCTGGATACTTCCCCCTAGAATGATACTAAATCAAGAACTAGAAAAAAGTCACATCAATAGCCATGCATTTTGAAACATATACGTTTTCATCAACTATTGATCCCAATGAAGCTCTTTATTGTCCACCACCTAAAATTGAGGGTGGCATTTCTATAGGATGTGAAATAGTGTAACTTTTATACAAGAGAATTTGTTTGCCCCATTTGCAACATCTTTGAATGAGGGTTTAGATAGTTTTAAAAAGGATATGATTTTTGAGCTGAAAACCTTAATTAATCCACCTCATACAACCACTCACACACAACAAACCATATAGGAGGGCAAAATAGACCAAATATGGGGCAACCATTCCAAGGGTCAAAATTGAACCCACCAAAGATGAACATCCGTAAGTTTGATGGTACAGATATAACTTCATGGATAAGTCTCATGGAACAATACTTTAATTTGCACAATATATTGGATGATGTAATGGTTGACATAACTTCACTACATTTAGAATCTGAACCATATCAATGGTACTAGTGGATGATGAGTGACAAAAAGGGAATATTATTAGTTGGGAGGAATTTATTAATGACTTAGCAGCCCACTATGAGCAGCCATGGAAGGGAAGTAACGAATCTTAAACAAACAAGATCCGTAGCTGAATATAATGTTGAGCATATGAGATTAGCGATCCGGACTCTAGAAGCAACACCTTACCAGAGACTACAATTTTACATCAATGGACTAAATGATCAAGTTAAGCATGATGTTCGTTTGTTGGAACCATGTATAGTTAGGAAAGCTATGCAACAAACACTACACATTGAGCAACAAAACTCGGCTACTAAGAGATTCACACAAGGTCAAACTATGGAATGGAGAGATAAAAATGTGATTAATAATATTAATAGAAATGTGGTAAACTCTTTTAATTGAAGTCAAATTACCGAGCTCTCTCCTCTATAGGAGGCAAAAAAAAGAGAAAAAGGCCTATGTTGGCATTGTGATAGTAAATGGTCTAGAGGTCATAAGTGTGTTTGTGGAGAGAAAAGACTCATGGTTATTGAAAATGAGGCGTTTAATGAGGAAGAAATTGATAATGCAAAACCAACAATAGCTCATGAGCATGCTAACTTGGAGGAGGAAGAAAATCCTACTATCTCACTACATGCATTAAATGGGATAAGCACACCACAAACACTCAAAGTTGTTGGTTATATTAAAAAGATAAAGGAGATAGTTTTGATTGATACATGGAGTACCCATAACTTCATCGATAGAAAATTAACTAATGCACTCAATTGCTTTGTGTTTCTGTTTCCAATTTTCAAGTCATGATTGCTTGATGGGAAACAATTCTCTTGTGGTGGTAAATGCCATCATATCAAACTATCAATGGGGACTATCTTCTTGATTTTGAAATGTTTGCCATCCCAATTGGGGAGCCTATGTAGTTTTGGGAGTGCAATGGCTTAAATAGTTGGGAACAATGTCTCTCAATTTTCAGGACTTATTCATGACTTTTAGTATGAATGGAAAAAGTTACAAACTTCGCGGGATGTAGTCACCGCCAAGCCAAATTATTAGCTCTTGTAAGATGGAGAAAATGCTTAAGAAGGGAGCTTATGTATGGTGGCACAACTACATTTCTTAGAAGCACATGATGTAGAAAACCATGTTCCATCAACTCTTCCAGAGATTATTCAAAACCATCAACAGGTGTTTCAAGAACCAAAGAGCCTACCTACAATCCAAGATCATGATCACACAATTGAGTTGATTCTAGGAAGTATCCCTCCTAATGTTAGACCTTACTACTATCCCTATCAACAAAAGTCAGAAATTGAAAAGTGGGTCAAGGAAATGCTCGACTTAGGCATTTTTCATCCTAATAAAAGTGCATATTCATCTCCAGTGATTATGGTTTAAAAAAGGATGAGTTATAGAGAATATGCCCAGACTACAAGGAACTCAATAAGATCACTCTTAAAGATAAGTTTCCCATCCTGTCATTGATGAATTACTAGATGAATTGAATGGTTTTGTTTTCTTTACTAAGTTAGGTTTGCATTCAGGGTACCATCAAATTCGAGTAAAGGAGGATGTACATAAAACAACATTTCGAACACATCATGGTCATTATGAGTTCTTAGTGATGCCACTTGGTCTCACTAATGCTCCTACTTTTCAGAGCCTCATGAATTCAATTTTCTGCCCATTTCTATGAGCAATTACAAAATTTCTCATCAAATGGAAGAATCTACCAGTTGAAGATTCAACATGAGAAGATGAATTGTTCATGCTACAACATCTTGAGCCGCTCAGCATTGAGGGCAACGCTTCTCTGAAGGGGAAGGACATGTTATATCCTTAACATTACACACACACACACACATAATAGTCATATGATTACTAAGTCTATGTGGTGGAGTGCATAACCTTAACTTTTCATTTATTAGTTCTTAATAAATAAGCTATGCCGACCTAATTAGGATGAAAGGGTGCGACCCTTCATATTGATATATATAAATATGGATGGTGTGATTCTCCCAAAGGCATCACATATCATATTATGAAGTTTGTTTAATCATTTATTCTGATTTCTGGAGGTGTCCCCCTCAAAGTGGACTATATTTGAGTGATTTTACAAAGAAATATCATAACAAACCTTGACTGCATCACTGAGACAGATATCTTTGGCAATATTCAGTCCAAAAAACATGTTATACAATTGTTGTGATTGTCAGACAACGTCTGCATCGTGATTGCATTGTCCATAATATTTTTCCCTTTGTAAACTGATTGGTGGTGGTCTATATTTTGCACCAGACTCCCAAAAACCTTTGTTACATATGGACAGTTAGACTAGCACACTACACACTAGCTCTCTGAGGAAAGCATCCTCCTTTCAGCTGCAGCTGCGTGGAGCTTTTTCTGTAGACCTCTGGCCTAAAAGCCTTCCAATTTTTTGGCATTTGTCTTTCTGTGTTGCCTATCATTGTTATATCCTCTGGCCTGGTGATAGTGAATGGCCAGATCCCTCAGGCTGAGGATAGTTAATGACCACATCCCCCGGGTTAAATATGTTATCTCCCCGACCCATGTTGTTTTCTCATAAAATGTGTTGACAAAGACTGCCTTCATTATAAATGACAAAAGTAATGTTACATGAACAATAACTGCGGTCTGCATGGGACTAATTTCCATGTCTATCATGTCTTCAATCTAATATTGAATTTGAATAACATTTCCATCAGAATACTTTTCTCTGCTGATGGTTGTTCTGATCATTGTCTTCAAAATACCATATCCTTGCACAACTCAAATGATCACTCTTGCAGGGGAATCCATGTTTCAAACAGAGCCATATCCAAAATATGAATTTACCAGATTGATTGGATATTTTAATGCAGGAAGCCTTCTTTTTGTTTCATCAATTTACAATTTTTTCTGAAGGAAATGTAATGGTTTCTCTCTGCAGATGGTTGTCCTGATCATTGTCTTCAAAACACCATATCTTTGGACAACTCAAATGATCATTCTTTAAGGGGTATCCATATTTTGAACAAAGCCGTATCCAAAATATAAATTTACCAGATTATTGATTGGATATTTTAATGCAGGCAGCCCTCTTTCTGTTTCATCAATTTACAAATTTCCTGAAGGAAATATTATGGTTTTAGCTTCTTAGTCATCTTAAAGTCCGTTGTCTCTCTTTTCTTCCTGCAAAAGCTTTCATTCCCATTTCTCAGTAATTGTTTCCGATGGATAGTAGTCACCAAAGTATATACGTTGATTATTGCTTTTGCAATAAATTTTCATGTATTAGCTGTTGCATCGACAAATATGTTACAAGTAGTTTCGATATGAAGATTTTTCTAGACTTTTCTATAGGTACCATGGCCCCAAAATGGATGCACTGGGCACATCTCGTACCAGATGTGCATTCGCACCTATATCTGTACCCAACAACTATTTTGAGTTTTGTAATGTTTTTATGGAATTCATGAATATACCCATACATAGTACAAATGTGCTCTATACCGCATGCTCTCAAGCTCTGAGGGTCCACACTAGTAATCTTCACATCCTCGGCCCTTTGTGTCCAAGTACCTTTGAAACTCTCATATCTAATCTGAACATTCCAAGGCTGTCTTCTCTCTGCTGTCTGCAAAATCCTTCCTTTGGTTGCTTATTTTCAGGCCGATTATTGCTTCTAAATCAGTTATAATACTTATTTTTAGTGACATATTTAAGATAAATTCAGGAGATGTTATCCTCCATCGTGTCACCAGTTACCACCAATATATCATTTTTGTTTTTTAATTTTTCATCCTTCAGCAATTCAGAATTTGACCCATTAATAGGTTCTGGAAATCATTTCTTGACTGGAGTTTCACCAGTAGCTTCAGGGTAGCATTCCCCCTCCTCTGACTGAACTTTTCTACCCACTTATCTTGTCTATCTCACGAGCTTTTAAATTTCATATGTGTTAGCAACCTATACCATGAATTTACAGGTTTTAAGTTTCAAATTACTGCAATCATGAATGTCTGTCTATTTTGGTGCATATAGAACGAGAATAGCCAAACAGATATACCAATATACACATTAACTAACACATTTATATAAGTGACAAAGATGTATCATTACTTCAGGTGATACTATGCAACACTAGTGTACCTACGGTTTACCATACTTCACTTTATAAATGCAAACTTTTGTCACGTAACTTTGGTAAGGTGGCAATGGGCAGAATATATTGATATCTTTGGTCAGGTCACAACAGATGGAATACTGGTTTGCATATCTAATCATAATATGATTATTGAAATAATTAATAGCTTACATTATTCTGTCCATTGTACAATTTGCTTCCATAATAATATCTATGTGAATTAACTGTGCGTAAAACAATAAGTAAAACTACCTACTAGTTCCTGCATACAGTTGTTCATCCAATTATTTAAGGCATCACAGTTAATTCATTAACATGTGCATCCCATTCTAACCAATTCCAATAATGCTTAATAACACATGACAAATAATAATTTCATTCATTGAATCATTTCATAACATAGTTCACAATACATCCACGATGTTAACATATAGATTCCATCATAAATACAAGTCCATGATGAGTGACACAAAACTAAAGTGTTCCCCTCATATATTCCAATTTACATATATTTAATTAAGTTTACATCTTAAGTTTTAAATAACATTTCATTACACAACAAATTCAATTTACATAATTTGCACATAGTGGTTTACATGTATTCAATATACAATGGTTTACATGTATTCAATATACAATGTTACAATGCCTTGTCTCATTATACATAAGTTTCCATTTCTTATCACTTATAATCAATTATATCATGATATGTGGTTCAACTTTACAATAAGTTACAACTATACAAATTTTACATCCATTTGTCTTAAATATAATAATACAATAGATATCAACACATACCAAAATACAACAATTTTGCTATTGAATTGCGCTGTGAGAGAAAGAGTATCATCGGAGTGCTCTACCTCCAACCACGAGCCTTACAATTCCCCACACACCTCTCATAACTTGAGAGTGGTCCTACTCTTCACGAAAAGGAAGATGTGAGAAATCAATAAAGTAAGAGAGAAATACCATCTGTAGTATAGTCACCAAAAACTGGTAGACTTATGAATAGGGTAGGAATATAAAGCATCTTAGTAATCATATAAGTAATGATCATCATTTGGCCAAAGACTTAGGATAATAAAAGACACCCCTTATTAAAATTCGGCAATGCGTCAGGACATGAAATAATCTTAACAAGATAGTCACGAAGGTAGGCCTTGGATCTACCTGATCCCTACAGTACCCCTTGAGCACTTCTCATGTGTGATCCACTTGTACCTAGGTTACCTAACCCCTGTACAAGTCACTCCCTAGTCCAAAAACACATTTATCAAAACGTACCCTTTTTCCCACTAGCAATTTACAACATGACATCTCTATCGCCATGTTAACAACTTGCGAAAACTAGAACTAGAACACCAACAACACCAACCTTCTCGAATGTCCCATACCACCCTTTCACATTAATGCTATAAGGATCCTAATCCTATTTTGTAATTCTCGCAAACAATACAAAACAAACCATAAATAGGACACAAGCAATCATAACCTTCTTAGGTGTCCATACCACCTAAGGAAGTCATTTTTGCAAGAATGCTAAGCCTAGTTTGCTATCACATGCAAAGGACTATAATTGTCTGTAATAGTTTCCATATACATGTTTTTAGTTATACATGTTTCAAGTTTAATAATGATTCATATAAGGTTTATTAAACGATAAAAATCAATATACAAACTATACCTAGGTTACCTAACCCTCATACAGGTCACTCCCTAGTCCAAAAACACATTTCTCAAAACGTACCCTTTTCCCCACTAGCAATTTACAACATGACATCTCTATCTCCATGTTAACAACTTGGGAAAACTAGAACTAGAACATCAACAACACCAACCTTCTCGAGTGTCCCATACCACCCTTTCACATTAATGCTATAAGGATCCTAATCCTATTATGTTATCCCCAAGCAATACAAAACAAACCATAAATAGGACACAAGCAATCATAACCTTCTTAGGTGTCCCACACCACCTAAGGAAGTCATTTTTGCAAGAATGCTAAGCCTAGTTTGCTATCACATGCAAAGACTATAATTGTCTGTAATAGTTTCCATATACATGTTTTTAGTTATACATGTTTCGAGTTTAATAATGATTCATATGAGGTTTATAAACGATAACAATCAATATACAAACTGTATCTAATATGTGAAAGTACAAAGTCTCCTAATCCTCATAATTTTCATTAATTTGCCTTCACTTGTTTAATAATGATTACATCCTTCCAAACTAGGAGTAACACTCAAGCAATAACAACTCTCGTAACTGCCCCATATAAATTATGAGAATCACGATTACAAGAATCTTGAATCCAATTTGCCATAGTCATCTCTAATCTATAAGATATTCATTGATTTGTCCAAAAAACTTATCGTGCTCATAATCCAAGACATTCTCTCGATCATAAATTATAATCACTAAATTTACTTCTTGCAAGATCTAGAAAAACATGCCATATGCATGGTCATATCATAAAGTAGATTCCAAATTCTACTAAAATCATAATCAAGATAAATGGATTACTTTTCCATAGTTAATGATTCCACCAAATCATAAATCAAAAATATATTGCTCATCCTCTAGGTTCTGATCTTGGGACTTGTGGGTTATAAAATCCATTTATTTATAACTAAGTCATATAGATTTGCATTTCATAACTATCCAATTTTCATCAATATATAATCAAGATATATTGAGCATTGTAATTACCAATTTCCTAGTTGCTCAATTACAACATATTCATTGACCTCCATCAATAATTTAAGTTGCAGTATCATCTTTGCAAGGTACAAATGTATTCATACATTGTTCACAAGAATTACTCATTTAATTCATTCCATGTATTTTAATCTAATAATCTCATATTGTTTAACTCATTGTACTTACCTCATAATCATCCTTTGTTGATTTACACCCTTTTGCATCAGGTCATCCAAATCATGAATATTAATCTCATTCATATAATATTATGCATCTTGTATAAACAATTCACATTTTTATGACAACTATTTCATTTTTCAAACATATTCCAAGTGCAGAGCATGATGTCTATATCGTCACAAAACATTATATAGTTTCACATTGTTGTCATTGAGTTAGGGATGCACATATAACTCCTCATATAGTTGACATATTTCATTTTCTCCTTTTGATATTATTCTTTTAAAGTATATAGATATCTTCTCACTTTCCTCGAATTCGTTTTAGAGTAGGATATTTGCATATAGCAATTTATGATTCCCTCAAGGTTGTTATCATCTGATTAAAACATATAGTTCTCCTTTTTGTTATAAGCTATGGTTATAGGTTTTCCACCTCTCATACCTATCATGCTCAAGTTTGGAAATGTTGACAAGTTTAAATCTTGTTTCAAGGTTTATCCATCGTAATAATCCTCTAAGGGATAATTTGACATAAAAGCTTAAAACATATACTTGCCATTCCCATGTCAATAGGTTAGTGATACCCTCATTTAACTCTCATGATTCCCTTGCTCATGGTTTATCATACTCTATAATGCCCCTTTCCGGGCTCTAACTGAAACAAAGGGAAATTGCACAAACCCCAATAGATAGTAAACTGAAAATTATGACACAACCAATTGAAATTTCAAATTTATGACAGCAAGGTACAATAGTCTGATTTTTTATAACAAACAAGGAAAATGCAACATCTCTCAAAAAATGCATCATTTACACAATCCAAAGCATGTAGGGAACCTTAAGAAATATTTTAGAACAAATATAAACCAAGAAATAAGCCTTCAAACCCCAGCTGAAATTTATTTAATTAAATTTAATAATAGCAGTGAACACCCTTACAAAGATGGCTGGAAATGAAGGATTCCAAGCCCCAAATTGAAGTCCAAATGTAGATTCCAGTTGTTAAAAATAGGAGAAACACAATGATGGCTGAGTTTGATGTTGTTGTGCCCTAGAAGACCCCAAATGCCACCTTAGGGAAAGTCGCCACCTTAGGAGAGGGATGGAAATGCCTTTAAAACTGAAAATAATTCCTTATGAGATCACCTTGTTGCAAACTTGAGGGGTTTCGTCCTCAAACCAACCCACTATTGAGAGGTTTCGTCCTCAATGGAAGACAAAGGAAACAAACATGGTCCAATTCCAAGAGAAATAATTTTCAAAAGATGCATAACTTCTTCTGAGCCAAGTGACCCCTTTTTGTAGCTTGATGTGGCACCAAAAACCAATTAGAGCCTTCTTAGGAAGATTGACCTCCTTGGGGAAAATAATAGTCCCCTTTTCCTTCTATTTTTCCATTGACTTTTTTTCTTTCCTATCCGACTTGACTATACTTAAACTACTAAAAAAAGAATACAAAGCTCACAAAAACAACTAAAAAAACATGACATTAGCTTCCCTTGCTCATTCCCTTTTTGCCCACGGAAGTGGAATGAGTTCAAGGTCTTCAAGGAGGATTAGCGTTGAGAAAGGGACATTACATACTCTCAAAATACATGTGAATGTGTTATAGTTTCTAGGTTAGTAATACTTCTTGTAGTTTCCCAAATGTTGTAAAAACATATATGATCATTATCTTATCTCCTGATAATAATAGAAGCGTAAAAGCATATTACTTTGTGATACTTATAGTCAAGTTAATTGTGTTGTAACTAGTTTTAAATACAATTAAATCATAATACGTCATAAGGGGTTTAGAATATAGTCATTGATACGTTTAGTCCAATGGCTCTATCTCTTGTTTCTCAAGTATAATAGAAGTCTCATGGTTAATTACTTTATAATATCAAACCCCTTAGCTTGGTTTCATGTCTCTAGATGTCATAATGACGTTCCATGTTCCAATAAATGACTATTCGTGTTTATGGTTCCATATTTATAACTTTCAAAGAAAGTCCTTTTAATAATCTAGAAATCAAGGTGGACCTCATCTGATCCAATTAATCTTTTCCCAACATAATATCAAAACCTTAACTTGGTTTAATATAATATACCTCCTTTTAACTTTATAATAATAATAGTTTCCTATTAATCTATTATGTTTCAAAAAGGACATGTGAATTCCTTATGTTTCAAAAGGATGTAGGAGGGAGTCGAACCTGTGACCCCTCCCTTTGAATCTAAGTTCTTAGCCATTCAACCACACCATCTAACTTTGTTAATAGTGCTTCTAGTTTTATTATCAAATGATTTATTTCTATTTCTAATCCTTTATTAGGCTTTTAACAAAACATAAGGGGTCAAGTGTTAAACCCACGACTCAATGCTTCACATAGCTAAGTGTTTTGGCCATTCGGCCACATTAATTTCAATGCAACTATCATCTGTTAGGTTTAAAGTGTTTGATAACAAGGTCTAAATAATTAGGCAAAAGGGCCTAGTTTCAAATTCGAGACCTTGACCCAACAAATCTAAATGACTTAACCGTTACAACAAAACAGAGTTATTTATTCAACTTTGTAAACCAATTTATAAAACTAAAGTAAGAAAACTTGGTTTGCTTGATAGAGGTTCTCATTGCTTTGTGCGTGCGTTTCTTTCCTTGTATCCTATTGTTATCAGCTTGAATCCCTCTTCGACTCCAATCTTTTACACACTGTGCGTGTCAACTCCTGTATGTTTTCGTTGTATCCCTCTTAATGATTTGCTTATTTCTTCCTTTTATAAGCTTAGTCGAGCTAATATTAGCTCTCTCCTTTGTTCTTTTGCAAAACTTTCTTTGAGCTATTCTTAGCTTTGCTGCAACTCAATTAAACTAGAGATTTTCTATAATTGGAGTTAACTCTTTGTCTTACTGTTTACGCCATGTCTATTTTAACAACCACCTTTGAATCTAATTATGGGTTATCTTTTGTTTAGATTGTTTAGGAACTCGAGTCTAATGTTATGCAACTAATTGGGTTATCTCTTCTAGGCTTAACTCGTTTGGCTTCTCTTGTTTATTCAAGTCTAAATTTAGCTTGATTGTCTAATTGTTTACGTTTAGCTAATTTTAGTCTTTCGCTAATTTCAATGGTAGTTTTAGCTAGACGAAGAGCTTATCGGATGGCTCCACGTGCTCTGATTTCGCGACCAATCATGTGCTCTGTTTATCCGACCAATCATGTGCTCTGTTTATCCGACCAATCATGTGGCTTCGGGTTACTGAAGAAATGTGGGCTTGGTGTAGAGAGAATTCTTTACACGAGATGGCTACACTTGGAAGAATCCCTTGTGTCTAATTAATTGTTTGTGGTCTCTCTTGTACCGAGGGGCTCTTGATTGGTGCCACGTCACACCAATTGGTGCTTCTTCTGTACGGCTCGTTGACAACTCTAGAAACCTAGCGGTATGCGGGGCTCCTAATTGGTGCCACACGACATCAATTAGTGCTCCCATGTCCCTCGCCCAACCCTTTCCTCGAAACATTAAGACCCTCAGGCGTTGTTGTGCGACACGTAGCACCATTCGCGTTCCAAAACCTAGTCCTACATTCAACATAGGTTCGGCCCAGAGATAGTTTATAAAGTTTTGTGCTAATAATAAGACTTGGCATATAAGGCATTTTACACCGGTTAGCTTGTGCGACTCACTCGGCAAGTAGCTCGAGCTTGATGATTTGGCTCAATCTTAGCTCCACTATAAGCTTTGTTGCAAAGGAAGGTAACTTGATTGACTTAGCAACCAGGTTTGTTGGAATGTAATTCGGTTTGACGAGTTGGCTTATCTTGACAAGGCAAGGTAGCTTCTTCTATACGGCTCGTTGACAACTCTAGAAACCTAGCGGTATGTGGGGCTCCCAATTGGTGCCACACGACATCAATTAGTGCTCCCATGTCCCTCGCCCAACCCTTTCCTCAAAACATTAAGACCCTCGGGTGTGTTGATGTGCATAACCATTCGCTTTCCAAAACCTAGTTCTACATTCAACATAGGTTCGGCCTAGAGATAGTTTATAAAGTTCTGCGCTAATAATAAGACTTGGTATAAGGCATTTTACACCAGTTAGCTTGTGCGGCTCACTCGGCAAGTAGCTCGAGCTTGATGATTTGGCTTAGTCTTAGCTCCGCTATAAGCTTTGTTGCAAAGGAAGGTAACTTGATTGACCTAGCAACCAAGTTTGTTGGAATGTAATTCGGTTTGACGAGTTGGCTTATCTTGACAAGGCAAGGTAGCTTGAGCTTGACATAAACAAATGATTAGCTTGGTTACTCGGTGAGCTCATTCACAAAGTATCAATAATATGAGCTATAATGCAACTCGACTAAAAATATGCAAATGAGTCAAGTTATAAAACTTAAACAATATCATTAGGGATATAATCCCAAAACCTTTTTAATCCACCTTAAATACTCTTTTTACTTAATAACATACTTATTGCAACATATACGTCAACAACATAAATGCAAGCTGCTCTAAATACCCAAAGCGACGTTGCGCTCTTCGCCACAACGAGAGCGTGCAACACTAACTTGCCACAATGTGTTGTAGCTCTAAATAGGCAAAGCGACGTTGCACTCTTCGCCACAACGAGCATGCAACACTAATTTGCAGTTGCAATGCGTCCTAATCCATCCTGTCACAAAGCGATGCATACGAATACAAGGCTGAATCACAAAATGTAATGTCCCCAAATAGGACATTTCAAGATTTAACAATTATTTATCAAAACCCTTGAAATCTGAATGTCAAAATGAACGATAAGAAGCTGAAATTATTGTTGTTATGACATCAATGCAAGCCGCCCAAAATTCCTTGCCAAAACCTTAGGAGATTTGCCTATGGGTGTAAAAATAGCCTCAAAACACCTTCAAAAATTATGAAATTAAATTTATAGCTAGCCCTTGAATTATCAAATCTGAAAATACTTATATTTTTGCAAAATATTGAAAATTTGATTTTAATTGCAAAAAAACATTTGAAACTTCATAAATTCATAACTTGGAAAATACCCAACAATTTTTGACAAATGATAGCTCAAATTGAAGATAAAATTACAAGCTTTCCAATGATACCAAAATCAAAATTTTTCGATGGTTGGAAAACACCCAAAACAGGGTTGGAAATTTGGAAATGTGTAAATGAAACCCTAGTTGTACTTGAAATCAACAACCATTTGCCCCTCTTGGAAAGCCCCCAAACAAGCCTCAGATTGATCACAACACCTCAGATTTGATTCTCCTTCAATTTGACCTTCAACAAAGACCTCACATGCAAAAAAACCTTTCAAACAACAACACAACAAAATTCAAAATGTAGCAATGTATTTCTTGGATGGAAGTACCCAAAATCAACAACACTATTGGGCATGCATCCCAATAAATATTCAAGCATGAAAATACAAAATATAATTTCCAAGCATCCTTAATTGGAAACATGTATGTTGCTTTTATATCTCCCCTAAGTGTACGCGATCAACCTTTGGGAATTTTCAAAATTTATTTAAAAAGCACTTAAACACCTTTTTGATCTCTTTTCTCTTTTCCCTCTTGCCGACCTTATTTGTTCACTTTATTATTAAATTAATTACCAAAGTTTAATTTAGTAATAATATTTACTTTAAGGCAAATAATCTAATAATTTAATTATTTCCTCTTTATTATAATAACTAATTTAATTACACTATAAAATGTTCAAACTTTCCGTCCCCACCCTCTAAAACCCCGTCCCTACGTCCTGAGTCTTAGGTAACTATAATTTCAAATGATGAAAATCACTCTCAAGGTAATTAGTATTAGCTATTATTTTTATTTGAAATGGGGGCATATCATTGTCACCATCTTTGGGGAGGTTCTATTTAATAGAGAATGGTGTGTCTACTCTCTCTCCCTCTTACGTTAACAAAATTGGAACACATCAAGGTTTAGTTTTGTAATAACCTATGGTTTAGGTGAATCTCCGAGAGGGTTGGTTCCCTTGTGAATCACCTAAAAATGAAAACTTTGACAAAGAAAAGGGGAAAATATTAGAATGTAGGAAATTGACAATAAGGCGATACACTAGAAGTTTGATACTTGCATATAACTCTCACACCTACGGCTAGAATTAAAGATTGGTTTCACACACACAACCGTGAAGGAAAAAGGGAAAAAAATGCAAAATTAAATTCAAAGGTTTAGGAAGAATGACAACGGTAGAGGATTATTCCACACTAAAGCAACACAATGATCAATCACGATGATCAAAAAAACAACGACGTTAAAAGGAAAAAACAAATTTTTTTTTTATTCAAAGGTGCAAGTACAATGGCTGAAGATGCCATAGCAAATCAACGCTCAAGTATACCTTTTTTACAATGCAAAAATCATTTTTATCAAACTCGACTGTTGTTGCCATTAATAGATTGTTGTCTATTTTAATTAATCTAACTCCTTTCTTCCCATGTTGTTGGCGCCAATAACAAGTAGATTGTTGATAAATTTAATAAATATTTAACCCCTGCATGTTGTTGCGCAGAGACTTACCTGTGAATGCTATTGATAAATTTATTAAATTTAATCCCTGCATGCTGCTGCACAAACTTAGAAAGGAACAACAATTTGATTTATTAAATTTCTTTTGTCTTGTGCACTTTTGTCCTTTCTTGTTTTGTCTTATTAGTTCTTGCCAAGGCTAGACATGATACTATACTTTTCAGGGCATCCAATTAATTATGTTACTGTGAGCCAATAATATGCAAGAATTTTTTTGCCAATGTCAAGATTGCTAATCTATAAATTTTGAATTGACATAATTACATAAATATATGTTTTGATAAAAAAATGTTATTTTGATTGGTGGGAAAGAGTGATTTGGCTAATTTTTACCCTTATTGAGTTACGAGGATTTTCTTTTTTTTCTTAAACTAAAAAATAAAACAAGTGGCTTGACATTTATTAATGCCTGTCAATTTGTCAATTAGTATTGCTTCCATCAATTTCCAAGCTTTTAAATATGACATGACAACATTAAATGAAAAGATGCGTTGATATTGGAAAGTCTTTGGTTTTGGCACATTAAAATGATCTCTTTCCTGGCTTTTACATTGGAATTAATTGAGCAGTATTGTTTTGATTTGGAATTCTATGTTGGTGTGAATGAAGTAACTAAGCTCTGACATATATCAATGTTGGTATGAGACTTTCTCCTTACCTGCTATATTCCTTAGATTTGAACGGTCTGAAATTTGTATTTGCCTTTAGCATTTTGGTGTTTAAACACTGCCTTCTCGCATGACTCCACTGTTTTGAGGGGCAGAAGTTTGCACCGAGCATATTCACTTGCATGTGGCTCAGATCTTAACATGGCTATGCCCTTTGGCCTGAATCGATGGTGGAGTTGTTTTGGTTCTCTATTTGGCTTAGCTTCAACTCATTGCAGTAATATTTTCTTTGCTCACCATGTATTCTCTTTGGCACTTCTCGGTCCATTGTTGGATCTCCTTGATGCACCATTGTTATCCGTTACACTGTAAATATATAGACGCATGGCCTTTGCAACCTCATGCTTATAGGTACTTTTAATTATCCTTACTATATATTTATAATTCAAATCACGTTTTGATCTAGTGCCTTGATACATATGTTGCTTTTGTTATGTATTTACAAAGGGATTGTTGGCAAATATTGCACAGAGTTAAGGGGCCTGGTTTTGCAGTTGCTAGCTGCCATATCGAACAACTTGGGACTCCAACCAAACTTCCTTGATAAAGCTCTTGGACAACATGCTCAACACATGGCCATAAACTATTATCCTCGCTGCCCCAATCCGAGCTTGCATTTGGCTTATCGGCTAATTCAGATCCTAATGTTCTCACGGTTCTTCATCAAGGCCATGTCTCAGGCTTGCAAGTGCTTAGAAATGGAAAATGGTCTGTAGTCCGGCTCATTCCCAATGCCTTCGTAGTCAATGTCGGTGACCAAATGCCATATGTAGCCAACAATTTATCATTTCTATATCAATTAAATTAACACTGAGAAAATTAATGTGTGCTGCATGTTTTAAGCAATGGAATATACAAAAGTGGAATTCATGGTGCAGTTGTGATTTCTAGCGAAGCAAGGATCTCCATACCGACATTTTACCACCCTTCACTAGATACATAACTAAATCTTGTTTTCCTCTACTCTGCATAATATAAGATAAAACTTGAAAGATAACCTTTGTCTAGTTTTGAGTATTTCCAAAGCTACAAAAAAACACATTTTTTCTTTAAACACAGTTGTAAAACTCTTCTCACCAAACGGCCTAGTAGAAACCCTTACAATTTCAAAACATGTAGCAATAGGAGACCTTCCCTCCTCCAAGATTTGGAGCCGACCTTGGCATTACTATTCCTCCTGGGAAAAGAAAACATCACAGGCTCCCCAAGTCCAAGCTTTCACCTCTTACAAGTAGAATGACCCATCACATTAGCGCTGCCTACAAGCCACCAACCCTATGTTGCTAAAAACAATCAAAGAGATGGTTTTTCATCTCTGTGAAGATGCCAAAAAGTGCATACAAATGAATTTCCAGGCATCTGAAAGAAACTAGGTGCCAATCTCAAAATAATGACACGGCTCCAAGTACCATGCCGGGGATAATAACATACTAGAACGGCCTTATTTGCCCTCACAATTCCTCCGTCGCTCCCCTCCAAGGAAAAATCGGCGAGAGGCTCTTGGAATATAACTTTGTCCCAACTTTGCAAAAAAAAATCATTGCGGGGTTGGAGTTTCTGAGCTTTTATACATTCATCACAGTAAAGAAAATGTGTGACATTAGCATTGCGCCTAATAAACCCCAATTCTTTTTGACAAGAATTGCAGAAAAGATAGAGAATGTGTATGTATGCGCTGCATTTGGCAGAACAGGAAAAACGCTTAGCAGAACAACCCAATAGTCGTAAGAAAACATTCCAATCCTTGAAAACAGGGATAAGTTTCCAACCACCATAGTAAAGGGATTTACACTTAAACTAACAATTAGCTTTCCTACGAACTTTCCCTGGCATCTCAACTTGTTGACACCACTGCCTTCACGTGACATGTCCCACGTGACACATGCAGTTCATCATGTAGATCTGGAAGCACATCAAGAAATTTTGTTGTTTCGAAAACTGTGTTGAGATCTGGAGCAATCTACTCATGTGTCAACCTCTGGGCAAAATTGTATTTTGAACTTTCTGTTATTAATCTCCTTACAACTATTGATATGGCTGTTTACTTCTTGCTATTAATCTGTGTCCATAGTGTTGGTGTTGGGGTGGGCGTTAAGCATCCTACAATAGACGGAATAATCTGAATGACATTTGGGCATTTTTTAACATTCTCAAATTGTTTACAATTGAAATACAGAAAAAATTGCAAATATCTTCTTCTAAGAAACAAAAAATTTAATATTATAAATTGTGGTGAGTTGTGGACTTTATTTTTATTTACTTGAGTGGTATTTTCAAATTTCGATTTTAGTTGTCATTTATCTAGTTGTGTATTCAATTCAATACTTGTGTTTCTTGTGTAACAAATTTACACTTTTTGTTCATTTATAACAACTAATAAATTTGTTTTCATTTTACACTAGACAATTTATTGTCACATGAACCATGAAAAGAGGCATTCAAAGCATACAAGGTCAAGAAGATGACAAGAATTGGTCAAAAAGGTATGTACAAAACAAACTATGTCAACCTCATATATGAATTCATTGACATATGCTGAAATATACTACATTCTTTACAAGCAATCAACATCAACTCCATCCCTCAATAAACACACTAGAGCACATACACAAAGATAAACGACAAGAAAAGAATGGGGAGCTCTCAAACTTGCTCTCTTAGTTTTTCATACACCATTTTCTCAAACATTTTTAAAAAGTATCTACTCCAAGGATTAATGGCCTATTTAAAAGTTAGTTTTCCCTTTTTCCTATTTGCTTTTCACCAAGATGAATCTTACGTATTAAAATTTTACTTTATAATTCTGAAGCTTTCTTTTTAATTATGTTTTACAACCATTAATGCATCTTAAATTCTATACACACTTTTAATACAAAATACAACTTTCTTAATGTAGTTTTTTTGTTTGTGACTCGCAGGCATATGGATACTGGCATTTTCTCACTACGAATACATTCAATGTTTAGACATTGTAACATTTGTTGTAGCATATTGCCATATACAACACTATCAATTCACGTCTTCTCAATCATGTTTCCACTTTGTTAATACGGTAAAGCCAACAAGCCTTTCTACAACATGCAACTTGGATGACAGGAACTGGCCGCTTTGCGGCTCTTGTTTGTTTTAAACTTTTCCACACTTCCTTTGGTGTAGAATTAGAAGGGACAACACTTCTTTTATTTGTTTTTTTTTTTCTATGCATGGGTTAGACATAGGAACATAGGTGTTGCTATTTTTAAACTGATTTATTTTTATCTATCCTTCTCTTTTGGTGCTATGTCTTTTCTTGGAGCAGCTCTTGCCAAAGTTAGCAAAAGCAAAGCTAACTGTATCCCTTCACCTTTGGTGCATGGAGCTAATATATTTGGTCAAGAGGACAACACTTCTTTTATTTGTTTTTTTTTTTCTATGCATGGGTTAGAGATAGGAACATAGGTGTTACTATTTTTAGACTGATTTATTTTTATATATCCTTCTCTTTTGGTGCTATGTCTTTTCTTGGAGCAGCTCTTGCTAAATTTAGCAAAAGCAAAGCTAACTTTATCCCTTCACCTTTGGCGCATGGAGCTAATATATTTAGTCAAGTGCTATTTTTAGCGCCAACTACTTTTAGCAAGTGTTATTTTTAGCGAATGCTATTTTTAGCCACGCTAGCTTTATCCAATCTTCTGAAAATAGTCAATCCTTTGTGTGAAAAACTATGGTAACAAACATTACACACATGGCTAATCTCTCTATCTGTACTCATTTAGCGCATCTTTCCATTTGTCCCCGATGATACCCTTTCCCCTCCAGAGAAAACCTTGCATATATGTAGACAAAAGTACCTAGTGCATTATCTGTTCCATACAATCAAATCAACTGAAATGAACGAAACATCATAAATAAACAATAATCCGAAATTGTAATGTAAATCCACAATATAAATTATTGAAATCAAATTAACCGATAATAATGTTTTATTCCCAAAACATGTCATAATGCTAACTTAAAGCAATCAAAGCAAATATGATATGCTATAGCAGATGTGGCAACAACCAACCAAGCAATTGAATGTTTCCAAAACATATGTCTGACATTTATGGATGCGACATTTAGCATTTTACCAACTTTTGCAAAGATATGATCCTTTTTATGGCCCATCAAAATGCAGAACTGTCTCATTGTGATCTTTGATAAATATGCCAGGATGTTGGTTTCATTAATTGTGGCCTAAATGATGTCTATTAGCGTATTGTTTCCAACTGTCTTTAATCACTAATTGCTTTCTCATCTTAGGAGAATAATTTTCTAAAACTTTTGTTGCTACAAAATCAAAACTTGCCTATTATTATTATAAAGGTGGGCAACCTATCATATTAGTCTCTCGACTATTTACATTCTTGGTATTTTCAGTTGTATTTTAAGAAGGTTTTATGCAAAATGGTATAGCTTATAAAACCTCTTTTCTCTGAGTGTGCTTATCACTTTACACCATTTATAAATTTTTATTTGACCGCCTCTTCTTTTAAGCAGGAAATGACAGAAAATCTTGAAGATGCCAACAATGAGCTCATACTGGCTGATGAAGAAATTGTAAGATTTCAGCTTGGGGAAGTTTTTAGCCACATGCCAAAAGATGATGTTGAAAACAGGTTAGAGTCACTCAAAGAGGAGACCACAAAAGAACTTGAAAAGCTGGAGGAAGAAAAGGAGTCGGTTTTGTCACAGATGGCAGAGCTAAAGAGGATTCTTTACGGAAAGTTTAAGGACTCCATTAATTTGGAAGAGGATTAATAATTAATTTTCTGCAAGTTTTATCTGTAAGAATAACATTTTTTTGCCCTTGAGGAATTGGCCCATTTATTATTCCTTCTTAAGTTCTGTATGATTTGGTTGCTAGGGTGTCATACAGAGTGCATTTTTACTGAATGCAAATAAGATATCTTTCATTAGCATCTCAAGGGTAGGGAGAATTTTCATTAATTTGGAAGAGGATTAATAATTAATCTTTTGCAAGTTTTGATTAATCATTAAAGAATTGGCCCACACATCATTCCTTCTTAAGATCTGTATGATTTGGTTGCTAAACTATCATATGGAGTGCATATTTACGAATGCAAATAGGATATTTTTCATTAGCATCTCAAGGGTAGGGAGAATTTTCAGTCTTAACGGATGTGTGTGGAATGATTGCTAGGTCTATGTAATGTCTGTGATACGTACAATATTAGGTGATGATTCTACAATAGTGATAATTTAAAATCAATGTACAAGTATTCTCGAAATCTGTTTATCATTAATTTATTTAAATTGGCCTGTGGATAAGGGGTAGGTTTGTTGCATTTTCTCAAAAAACTAGATTCACCATATAACAAATTTTTGTTAAATATCAAGCAATGTTTTTGGATTAAAAAAATATCGATTGACTATATTTAAAATTAAAAATATTAGTCCAAATTCTTTTGGTACCATTTTCTTAGTATTCTCTTTAATAGGAATGTATCGGATTCTGCCGGATTGGCCCTACATATATATCACTTAGCCAGAGTGAAACAATCGACCTTCTCTCAAGATAAATGTCCTAACTGGTTGTGTTGCCCTTTTGGGTTACTATACATATACATTTTACATTACAAGTTTGAAAGTTTTGTCAGTTGTATTACATAAAATATTCCTTGCCTTGAAAAAGTTCACCTTGCTACGTGAATTGTGTCGTTAATGTTGTGTGGTTATTTAATTGAGTTGAAGCGCACCAGAGAAAATTACTTGATGTGTGCATCATGGAGTTGATTGCCTCGAACATGGAAATGTTATAGATTATTTGTCATTGATTGACTATTAAAAAAATAAAATTATCATCCTAGTTTTAATATAAAATGTACATTCTCCAAAGGTTACACGTATCAATAATAAACTATATGCATTTCCCCAAATGTCACTATAAATGAACATGAATAAAATGGTCGACTATCGGGCTCGATCTAATTTTTCTGTTTTTCTTCTCCCGAGCATGCAAGGAGCCGATTTGTGATTTGGGGCGGAAGTGGTTGAAAAATTGAAGGAAGAGTGATCTACCAGAGCAAGAAGTGAATGCGGGAGATATTCGATGAGATATGCCCCCTCAAGTACCTGGAGACTTTTGCAGAAATGATTCTGTGAATCACGAAAGAATCACGGCGAAACCGGTGCATTTAAATTTTTAGTCTTTTATGAGGAAGGGGCTTTGTCGTAAAGGTTATAAATAGCACACTTTTTTTTTTTTGTGTAAATGGTTGGAAGTTGGAGGTCAGAGTGCTAGAGGTCGAAGAAAGTTCCCAAGAGGAAAATTTGACTAAGCCTGTCTTTTGAGAATCCATCTGAGAAACTAGGTTATCTCTTTTTGTATTAAGTTTTATTGTGTCAAGGTGGTTGCCATTGACGAGCTCTGAGATTGTTCTGTGAAACTTTCCCCTGCTAATAGACTTAATCAAATTTGAGTTATTTCTGTGTTGTCTTGAGCAAAATGTGTTTGTTTTATTTCTGAATGTCTGCAAGTAGTTTTTCTTGTTTCTGTTGCAATCTTGTATTAAAATATGATTCAATCACACATGCCTCAATCCTTGTGACAGTTTAGTGGCATCTGCAATTCCATTTCTCAGAAGAGCTTTCATTTGGGATTGGAATAAACGATTTAAAATCACTTTTCTCTCATCTGTTGACAGAGATTGTTTGTAAGCCTTTGGGTGTACCTTAGGCGTGATTTGACTTAGACCTTGGTGTTTTGTTGGGTTTTCTAACTCGAGCCTTCGTGATAGAATCTTAGAGATTGTGTGAAAGAGTGCTAATCTGGGCCTCCATTGAAGCACATATTCTAGTTGAAGAAATATTTTAGCTATTATGTGGCATTTTGTTGGTCTGACTTTCCATTTTGTAAGGTTCCTCAAGGATCTGGTGAATCTAGTTTCACCCTGATCCAACCTCCCACCAAAAATTTATTTAACAACATTCAATCCTACCCATACTACCCTGTTTTTGCTTTGTATACCCACATAAGACCAAAATCCATTTGCTAAAGTATGCGAAATGGATCGGGATTCCAAATGCCTTTAATAACCTTAGCCTTGTGTTGAAGATATCTCTGTAATCTGGAAGTGACAACTCGTTGTTTAGCATGGAGAATCCTCATTACCCTTTCTTGTTGTTTGCATGGGCAGCTAGGGAAATGGCCTTCTACACTAGGGTTTCCAAGAAGAGATTGCAAACTATTTTCAAGATGGAGATGTCGAGGGATGTAGAAGACAACAAACAATTGGAGTGGATTATCTAAATTTGGGATGAAGGTCGAGGGTGAATGCATAACTTATTACCATGTTTATAGGGCATATGTTGATTATTCGACCTGATAAAGCTAGGGCAATTAAATTAGGTCGTAAATGGATATGGCCTTGTCATAGAGTCGACATGGAGGAGGTTGTGTAACATGCCTCTTTGGTTTCTTGGTCGTTGCTTTCAAAAAAATAATTTTTCAAGGTTTGGTTGACAAGTAGTATTTACGAAGCTAGAAAAACATTTTGAATCTCTACTGGGCTCAATGGAATCAGTGACCAAGTTCTACAAGGGTAAGGATTCCATGGTGATTACTATTCCATATCTTGACCTAGATGCCATGAGGGCTCCTCTGAAGTGGGAGCCATTGTGGTGGGATTCCATTTGCATCTTGGGTTACGATGCATACGATCGGCTCATGGAAGGAACAAACCTTAACAAGGAAGAGGTGGAAGTATGGGGTGGGCCGAATATTGAGTTTGAGTCCAAGGTGGAGGTGATATTGATCCCGTCTTACTCGAGAGAATGGAGATGATGAAGTTAGTTTTTTGCTAGTTTTTTAATAGTCTTATATTTTTGATTGTGCGAGAAGTATATTTTTGACTATAATGTAAAGCTTTATCTTTCTATGTAGAGGGAAAGGGACACTTCAACCTTAATTTATCTATAAAAAACAAAATTTATAAACAAAAAAATATTAAAAATTACATACACAAATACACTATTTAAAATTTATAATTTCATATAATCATATCATTAAAAAAATATTCATGGAACACCTATTTTTCAACATACTGCTTATATATAATTTTAAATTTTTTATCATACTAAAAAAATATATATATATTTACCAACAATAATCTCTATTATTAATAAATTGTGAATATTCATAAAAATCATAATCTTTACTATTAAAATTTTATTTATTAAAAATAACAATCATCTTTTAATATTAATAAATCAAATTGTGTATTATATAATAAAAATAATTTTAAATATAACTTTCAATCTTTTTTATCATCAAGAGAAATTTTCTTTTATTATTAATAAGTTAAGGAAAATGAGTAACATTAAAAAATCAAAATCCAACCTCCCCTCAATCCAACCTTTCCTCCATTTTCTAGTTGACTTCTATTAAAAAACAATTAATTGATTGCATTTTTCAACCATTACAATCCTCCTAATACTTTAAAATACTTGTATCCTAAAAACATTAATCCCAAGTCAATGAAATGGAACAACAATTTCAAGCTTCTCTTAGCTTCGAGAATTTTATTCTCTACTGACAAGGCCAACCACGTGAAGGTGGAAGCTTTAACCTGACCTCAAAAAATGCTTTACTTAAAGGTGAAAGCATAACCTTCTTGCAAAACACACACTTTCAAAACAATAAACAAATTTTACTAAAATTACATTTTACAAATACAACATTTATAAAAACATATCATTAAAAAAACTACCTTTTACTCTTTATCGAAATAAAAAAAAAACTTTTTTAAATCTTTATTATGATAAATCTTTTGTTAATCTACCATATTAATATTTTTAGAATTAATTAAAAACAACCAAAACATAGTCATTAAAACAATAAAGATAATTTCAAATATAACAACATTCAACATATATAAACTAATTTCACTTTAAAATACAAGTAAGCTCGAGTAAAAGGATATAGTTGTCAATTATTGCCTCTCAGTTTGCGCCTTCAAACCTAACCCTGCAATGTTCAAGAAACATGAATATTGAGATTCTTACTTAACAACTATGGATCACTATGAAAAATAACTATTCTATAGAGGATTCTTTACACAAACTTCTTTGATCCATCTCACAAGAGGCCATGCAAAGTTCTTCAAGGATTCTCAACCTGCAACATGGCAGGAAAAAATAAACATTAGATTGTCAAACCCTTAAATATGGTTGACCAATATTTATTAGCAAAAAAAACCAAAATGAATAAAGTTTGGTTAACAATAGTCAGTGACGCCCACATCATATCAAGGCCAATGGAATTAATAATATTAATTGGATCACAAATATTACTTAAAAGGTGAAAGTATAACCTGCAAAACACACACTTTCAAAATAATAAACAAATTTTATTAAAATTACATTTTACAAATACACATCATCATCTAAATATAAATACCTTTACAAATATCATCATCTAAATAATTATTATAAATCTTCTGAAAAATTATTATAAATCTTTATTGTTTACCATATTAATTTTTTTAATTAAAAACAATCAAAACATAATTATTAAAACAATAAAAGTAATTTCAAATATAACCAAATTCAACACAAATAATTGTACTCAATTATTAATATTAATAAACCAAATTCATTTTCAATCTTTACTATCTATCATCAACAAAAAAATTATTTTATTATAAATTGTCAACTTTTCCTTCTCCAACCTCCGTTCCTAATTTTCCTTGCAATCCTCATTCTTCCTTTTCCCGTCAATCTTCATTCCTCCTTTTTCCCTCCTATCCCATTCTTCTTGTTTTCTCCAATCTCCGTTCCTCCTTTCCTCCTACCCTCATTCCTATCTTCAATAAACCAAATTCATTTTCAATCTTTACTATCTATCATCAACAAAAAAGTTATTTTATTATAAATTGTCAACTTTTCCTTCTCCAACCTCCGTTCCTAATTTTCCTTGCAATCCTCATTCTTCCTTTTCTCTCAATCTTCATTCCTCCTTTTCCCTCCTATCCCATTCTTCTTGTTTTCTCCAATCTTCGCTCCTCCTTTCCCTCCTACCCCCATTCCTCATTTTTCCTCCAATCCCCATTCCTCCTTTTTCCTCGCACCCTATTCTTCTTTTTCTCTCTCAATCTTTAACCTCTTCCTGCTATCGACATTCCTTCTTTTCCTCCTACCTCCTCTACAATTAAATTTCATTTACATTCATTAATTTTTGAGAGTTATCCTTTGAACAATAATAAAGATAACATTTATTTGTCATTTTAAATGTAATTGTTGACATTTATTATTAAAAATTTGTTGAAAATAAGTATAATTATTTTAATTATATAATAATATTTTTACTTTAAAAATTAAGAATAATTCAAACAAAATAAAATTTAAGAACCCCAAGTATGTTCAGCCCACACACAAAAATAATATTTTATCAATAAAAATGTTCTAACAATATTTAGATGGCAAAAATTGTATATTCAATTTAAACTCTACTCAAAAACTCAATTTACTTATTAAATAAAAATACTCTAACAATATTTCAAATATTTTTATGGTAAAAATTGTATACACAATTTAAACTCTAATAAAAACTCTATTTACTTATAAAATACAAGTAAGCTTGGGTAAAAGGATACAGTTGTCAATTATTGCCTCTCGGTTTGCGCCTTCAAACCTAACCTGCAATGTTCAAGAAACATGAATATTGAGATTCTTACTTAACAACTATGGATCACTATGAAAAATAACTATTCTAAATAAAATTTAAGAACCCCAGTATGTTCAGCCCCCACACCAAAAATAATATTTTATCAATAAAAATGTTCTCTTAACAATATTTACATGGCAAAAATTGTATATTCAATTTAAACTCTACTCAAAAACTCAATTTACTTATTAAATAAAAAATACTCTAACAATATTTCAAATATTTTTATGATAAAATTGTATACTCAATTTAAACTCTAATAAAAACTCTATTTACTTATAAAAGACAATGTAAGCTTGGGTAAAATGATACACATGTCAATTATCGCCTCTCGGTTTGCATGCAAACCTAACCCCCGCAATGTTCAAGAAACATGAATATTGAGATTCTTACTTAACAACTATGGATCAAGATATGAAAAATAACTATTCTATAGAGGATTCTTTACACATACTATTTTTGATCCATCTCAAAGAGGCCATGCAAGTTCTTTAAAAAGGTGAAGGATTCTCAACTTGCAACATGGCAAAAAAACAAACATTATATTGTTAAACCCTAAATATGGTTGACCAAAATTTATTAAAAAAAAAACCCAAAATAAATAAATTTTAACAATATACACCCACATCATATCATCTAATTAATATATTAATTGGATCACAAATATTACTTAAAAGGTGAAAGTATAACCTCATTTCAAAATAATAAAGAAATTTTATTAAAATTACATTTTACTAATACACATCATCATCTAAAAATTATTATAAATCTTTATTGTTTACCATATTAATTTTTTTAATTAAAAACAATCAAAACATAATTATTAAAACAATAAAAGTAATTTCAAATATAACCAAATTCAACACAAATAATTGTATTCAATTATTAATATTAATAAACCAAATTCATTTTCAATCTTTATTATCTATCATCAACAAAAAAATTATTTTATTATAAATTAACAACTTTTCCATCTCCAACCTCCATTCCTCATTTTCCTTGCAATCCTCATTCTTCCTTTTCCTTCCAATCTCCATTCCTCCTTTTTCCCTCCAATCCCGTTCTTCTTGTTTTCTCCAATCTCCATTCCTCCTTTCCCTCCTACCCCCATTCCTCATTTTCCCTCCAATCCCCATTCCTCCTTTTCCCTCAGACCCCTATTCTTCCTTTTCTCTCCAATCTTTAACCTCTTCCATGCCATTCCTTCTTTTCCCTCCTACCTTCTACAATTAAATTTCATTTTACATTCATTAATTTTTTAGAGTTATCCTTTGAACAATAATAAAGATAACATTTATTTGTCATTTTAAATGTACTGTTGACATTTATTATTAAAAATTTGTTGAAAATAAGTATAATTATTTTAATTCTATAATAATATTTTACTTTAAAAATTAAGAATAATTAAAACAAAATAAAATTAAAAACCCCAGGGATGTTCAACCCCACACCAAAAATAAAATTTTATCAATAAAAATGTTCTAACAATATTTAGATGCAAAAAAATTGTATATTCAATTTAAACTCTACTCAAAAACACAATTTACTATTAAATAAAAAATAGTCTAACAATATTTCAAATATTTTTATGGTAAAAATTGTATACACAAATTAAACTCTAATCAAAAACTCAATTTACTTATAAAATAAAGAATACAAGTAAGTTTGGGTAAAAGGATACAGATTGTCAATTATTGCCTCTCAGTTTGCGCCTTCAAACCTAACCCTGCAATGTTCAAGAAACAAGAATATTAAGATTCTTACTTAACAACTATGGATCACTATGAAAAATAACTATTCTATAGAGGATTCTTTACACAAACTTCTTTGATCCATTTCACAAGAGGCCATGCAAAGTTCTTCAAGGATTCTCAACCTGCATCATGGAAGGAAAAAATAAACATTAGATTGTCAAACCCCTAAATATGGTTGACCAATATTTATTAGCAAAAAAACCCAAAATGAAAACTGAAAAATAAGACCAATCAAGAATTAATTAATAATATTAATTGGATCACAAATATTACTTAAAAGGTGAAAGTATAACTGCAAAAACACACACTTTCAAAATAATAAACAAATTTTATTAAAATTACATTTTACAAATACACATCATCATCTAAATAATTATTACAAATCTTTATTGTTTACCATATTAATTTTTTTAATTAAAAACAATCAAAACATAATTATTAAAACAATAAATTAATTTTTTATAACCAAATTCAACACAAATAATTATATTCAATTATTAATTAATAAACCAAATTCATTTCAATATTTATTATCTATCATCAACAAAAATAATTATTTTATTATAAATTAAAAACTTTTCCTTCTCAACCTCCGTTCTAATTTTCCTAAAAAAATCATTATAAATTTCCTTTTCTTCATCCATTACTTTTTTCCTTCCGATCCCGTTCTTCTTGTTTTCTCCAATCTCCATCCCTCCTTTTCCTCCAAACCCCATTCCTCATTTTCCTAGCAATCCTCATTCTTCCATTTTCCTTCCAATCTCCATTACTCCTTTTCCTCCGATCCCATTCTTCTTGTTTTCTCCAATCTCCATCCTCATTTTCCTCCTAATCCCCATTCCTCCTTTTCCTCGGACCCTATTCTTCCTTTTCTCTCCAATCTTTAACCTCTTCCTCTTTTCGCCATTCCTTCTTTTCCCTCCTACCTTCTACAATTAAATTTCATTTTACATTCATTAATTTTTGAGAGTTATCCTTTGAACAATAATAAAGATAACATTTATTTGTCATTTTAAATGTACTGTTGACATTTATTATTAAAAATTTGTTGAAAATAAATATAATTATTTTAATTCTATAATAATATTTTTACTTTAAAAATTAAGAATAATTCAAACAAAATAAAATTTAAGAACCCTAGGTATGTTCAGACACCAAAAATAAGATTTTATCAATAAAAATGTTCTAACAATATTTACATGGCAAAAATTGTATATTCAATTTAAACTCTACTCAAAAACTCAATTTACTTATTAAATAAAAATACTCTAACAATATTTCAAATATTTTTATGGTAAAAATTGTATACTCAATTTAAACTCTAATAAAAACTCTATTTACTTATAAAATACAAGTAAGCTTGGGTAAAAGGATACAGTTGTCAATTATTGCCTCTCAGTTTGCGCCTTCAAACCTAACCCTGCAATGTTCAAGAAACATGAATATTGAGATTCTTACTTAACAACTATGGATCACTATGAAAAATAACTATTCTATAGAAGATTCTTTACACAAACTTCTTTGATCCATCTCACAAGAGGCCATGCAAAGTTCTTCAAGGATTCTCAACCTTCAACATGGCAGGAAAAAATAAACATTATATTTGTTAAACCCTTAAATATGGTTGACCAAAATTTATTAGCAAAAAAAAACCCAAAATAAATAAAGGTTGGTTAACAATAGTCAGTGACGCCCACATCATATCAAGGCCAATAGAATTAATAATATTAATTGGATCATAAATATTATTTAAAAAGGTGAAAGTATAACCTGCAAAACACACACTTTCAAAATAATAAACAAATTTTATTAAAATTACATTTTACAAATACACATCATCATCTAAATAATTATTATAAATCTTTATTGTTTACCATATTAATTTTTTTAATTAAAAACAATCAAAACATAATTATTAAAACAATAAAAGTAATTTCAAATATAACCAAATTCAACACAAATAATTGTATTCAATTATTAATATTAATAAACCAAATTCATTTCAATCTTCATTATCTATCATCAACAAAAAAATTATTTTATTATAAATTAACAACTTTTCCATCTCCAACCTCCATTCCTCATTTTCCTTGCAATCTCATTCTTCCTTTTCCTTCCAATCTCCCCATTCCTCCTTTTTCCCTCCAATCTCCATTCTCCTTTACACTCCAATCTCCATTCCTCCTTTTCTCTCCAATTTTAACTCTTTCCCTCTCAATCGCCATTCCTTCTTTTCCTCCTACCTTCTACAATTAAATTTCATTTTACATTCATTAAATTTTTAGAGTTATCCTTTGAAGATCCTACTAAAGATAACATTTATTTGTCATTTTAAATGTACTTTGACATTTATTATTAAAAATTTGTTGAAAATAAGTATAATTATTTTAATTCTATGATAATATTTTTACTTTAAAAATTAAGAATAATTCAAACAAAATAAAATTTAAAACCCCAACCCCACACCAAAAATAAATTTTATCAATAAAAATGTTCTAACAATATTTAGATAATAAAAATTGTATATTCAATTTAAACTCTACTCAAAAACTCAATTTACTTATTAAATAAAATATACTCTAACAATATTTCAAATATTTTTATGGTAATTGTATACACAATTTAAACTTAATAAAAACAATTTACTTATAAAATACAAGTAAGCTTGGGTAAAAGGATACATTGTCAATTATTGCCTTCGGTTTGCGCCTTCAAACCTAACCTCCGAATGTTCAAGAAACAAGAATATTAAGATTCTTACTTAACAACTATGGATCACTATGAAAAATAACTATTCTATAGAGGATTCTTTACACAAACTTCTTTGATCCATCTCACAAGCGGCCATGCAAAGTTCTTCAAGGATTCTCAACCCGCATCATGGAAGGAAAAAATAAACATTAGATTGTCAAACCCTTAAATATGGTTGACCAATATTTATTAGCAAAAACACCCAAAATGAATAAAGTCTTGTTAACAATAGTTAGTGATGCCCACATCATATCAAGGCCAATGGAATTAATAATATTAATTGGATCACAAATATTACTTAAAAGGTGAAAGTATAACTTTTATTAAAACACACACTTTCAAAATAATAAACAAATTCCATACATTTTACAAATACACATTAAAATTACATTTTACAAATACACATCATCATCTAAATAATTATTACAAATCTTCAAAATTATTATAAATCTTTATTGTTTACCATATTAATTTTTTTAATTAAAAACAATCAAAACATAATTATTAAAACAATAAAAGTAATTTCAAATATAACCAAATTCAACACAAATAATTGTATTCAATTATTAATATTAATAAACCAAATTCATTTTCAATCTTTATTATCTATCATCAACAAAAAAATTATTTTATTATAAATTGTCAACTTTTCCTTCTCCAACCTCCATTCCTCTTTTCCTCCAATCCTCATTCTTCCTTTTCCTTCCAATCTCCATTCCTCCTTTTTCCCTCCGATCCCATTCTTCTTGTTTCCTCCAATCTCCATTCCTCCTTTCCCTCCTATCCCCATTCCTCCCTCAATCCCCATCATTTTCCCTTCCATTCTTCCTTTTCTCTCACATCTTTAAAACAATTCCTTTTTTAAAATTCCTTCTTTTCCTCCTAAATTCCCAATTAACATTAAATTTCATTTTACATTCATTTATTTTTGAGAATTATCCTTTGAACAATAATAAAAGATAACATTTATTTGTCATTTTAAATGTATACCTTGACATTTATTATTAAAAATTTGTTGAAAATAATTATAATTATTTTAATTCTATAATAATATTTTTACTTTAAAAGGTAAGAATAATTCAAATAAAGTAAAATTTAAGAACCCCAATCCCATATGTTCAAATTTCCCCACACCAAAAATAAGATTTTTCAATAAAAATGTTCTAACAATATTTACATGGCAAAAATTGTATAATCAATTTAAACTCTACTCAAAAACTCAATTTACTTATCAAATAAAAATACTCAAACAATATTTCAAATATTTTTATGGTAAAAATTATATGCTCAATTTAAACTCTACTCAAAAACTCAATTTACTTATACAATACAACTAAGCCTGCGTAAAAGGATACATTTGTCAATTATTGCCTCTCAGTTTGCGCCTTCAAACCTAACCCCGCAATGTTCAAGAAACATGAATATTGAGATTCTTACTTAACAACTATGGATCACTATAAAAATAACTATTCTATAGAGGATTTTTTTACACAAACTTCTTTGATCCATCTCACAATTATGCAAAGTTTTCAAGGATTCTCAACAACATGGCATTAAAAAAACATTAGATTGTCAAACCCTTAAATATGGTTGACCAAATTTATCAACAAAAAAACCCAAAATGAATAAAGGCTTTCCCCCATTCTTCCTAGTCCTTCCTGACGCCCACATCCCAAGGCCAATGGAATTAATAATATTAATTTTTCCCCCTTCAAATATTACTTAAAAGGTGAAAGTTTAACTGCAAAACACACACTTTCAAAAAAATAAACAAATTTTATTAAAATTACATTTTACAAATACACATCATCATCTAAATAATTATTATAAATATTCTAAAAATATATTTTATTAATAAAAAAAAATTTATTTATTATTATTTACCATATTAATTTTTTTTTTTGTTAATTAAAAACAATCAAAACATAATTATTAAAACAATAAAAATAATTTCAAATATAACAACATTCAACACAAATAATTGTATTTAATTATTGATATTAATAAACCAAATTTCACTTTCAATCTTTATTATCTATCATCAACAAAAAATTTATTTTATTATAAATTAACAACTTTTCCATCTCCAACCTCCATTCCTCATTTTCCTTCAATCCCATTCCTCCTTTTCCTTCCAATCTCCATTCCTCCTTTTTCCCTCCATCTCCATTCTTCTTTTGTTAATTCCAATTCCTCCTTTCCTCCTACCCCCATTCCTCCAAATAATTTCCTTAAACTTACCCTATTCTTCCTTTTCTCTCCAATCTCTAACTTCCTATCAATCGCCCATTCCTTCTTTTCCCTCCTACCTCCTACGATTAAATCTCATTTACATTCATTAATTTTTTAGAGTTATCCTTTGAACAATAAAAAGATAACATTTATGTCATTTTAAATGTACCATTTATTATTAAAAATTGTTTAAAATAAGTATAATTATTTTAAATCTATAATAATATTTTTACTTTAAAAAGTAAGAATAATTCAAATAAAATAAAATTTATTAACCCCTTTCCCTTATGTTCAACCCCACACCAAAAATAAGATTTTATCAATAAAAAATTTCTAACAATATTTAGATGGCAAAAATTGTATATTCAATTTAAACTCTACTTAAAAACTCAATTTACTTATTAAATTAAAAATACTCTAACAATATTTCAAATATTTTTCTGGTAAAAATTGTATACTCAATTTAAACTCTAATCAAAAACTCAATTTACTTATAAATACAAGTAAGCTTGGGTAAAAGGATACATTGTCAATTATTGCCTCTCAATTTGCGCCTTCAAACCTAACCTTTTCCGCAATGTTCAAGAAACATGAATATTGAGATTCTTTTTAAAACTATGGATCACTATGAAAAATAACTATTCTATAAAGGATTCTTTACACAAACTTCTTTGATCCATCTCACATTTAATTAGGCCATGCAAAGTTCTTCAAGGATTCTCAACTGCAACATGGCAAAAAAAATAAACATTAGATTGTCAAACCCTTAAATATGGTTGACCAAAATTTATTAGCAAAAAAAACCCAAAATGAATAAAGGTTGGTTAACAATTTGTCATTTTTTTTCCCTCATATCAAGGCCAATGGAATTAATAATATTATTTCCTCCAATCCCTATCACAAATATTACTTAAACGGTGAAAGTATAACCCGCAAAACACACACTTTCAAAATAATAAACAAATTTTATTAAAATTACATTTTACAAATACACATCATCATCTAAATATAAATACCTTTACAAATATCATCATCTAAATAATTATTATAAATCTTTATTATTATTAAATCTTTATATTAATTTTTTTTAATTAAAAACAATCAAAACATAATTATTAAAACAATAAAAATAATTTCAAATATAACAACATTCAACACAAATAATTGTATTTAATTATTGATATTAATAAACCAATTTCACTTTCAATCTTTATTATTATCTATCATCAACTAAAAAAAATTTTATTATAAATTAGCAACTTTTTCCTTCTCCAATCCATTCCTCATTGTTCTTTTTCATTCCAATCTCCATTCCTCCTTTTTCCTTCCAATCTTTTCCTCTTTTTTTCCTCCAATCTCCATTCCTCCTTTTCCCTCCAACCCCCATTCCTCATTTCCCCTCCAATCCCCATTCCTCCTTTTCCTCCGATATTGTTCTTGTTTTTCTTCCAATCTCCATTCCTCCTTTCCCTCAATACCCCCATTCCTCATCTTTTCCCTCCGATATTGTTCTTGTTGTTTCTTCCAATCTCCATTTCCTTTCTCTCCTACCTCAATTCCTCATTTTCCTTCCATATCCCCATTCCTAAAGGTTTCCCTCAAACATATTCTTCCTTTTTATTTTTACTATAAAAATTAAGAATAATTCAAACAAAATAAAATAACAATGAACTATTTTTATTCAACACCCAACCAAAAATAATATTTTATCAATATAAAAATATTCTATATTAATAAACCATTTCAATAAACCAATTTCAATTTCAATCTTTATTAGCTATTATATAAAACAATATTTAGATGGTAAAAATTTTATATTCAATTTAAACTCTACTTTAAAAACACAATTTACTCTAAACAATATTTCAAATATTTTGATGGTAAAATTGTATACTTAATTTAAACTCTAATCAAAACTCAATTTAGTTATAAAACAAGTAAGCTTTGGTAAAAGGATACAATTTCAATTATTGCCTCTCGGTTTAAATCAAACCTAACCCCGCAACGTTCATTGAACATGAATATTAAGATTCTTACTTAACATATGGATCATTGTTTAAAATAACTATTCAATAAGGATTCTTTACACAAACTTCTTTGATCCATCTCACAAGAGGCCATTTCTTAATTTTATTAAATTTAAAATTCTCATATTAATACAAATTAAAAATAACCTCAATGCAAAAATAAACATTAGATTGCAAAACCCTAAAATATGGTTGACCAAAATTTTTATTAGCAAAAAAACCCAAAAATGAATAAATCAATTAACATATCATTGACGCGACATCATATCAAGGCCAATGGAATTAATAATAATAACAATCATATCATCATCTACAAATGTGAATAACATATAATGGTAAAAATGTTATTTGGTTTACTCTTTTTTCTTTTGTAAAATGTTGTTTGTAATGATTTAAAATAAAACAATTTTAGTGTATCTCATCACAAATAATTTGTTGGCATTCCCTCCAATACACAAAATAAACAACAATTTGGCCTTATTTCAACTCATATATTTACAATCCTAACATTTTGTGAAAGAGTTGTTAAATTCAATTTTATTAATAATTTCACAACTACATTATTTGGTCATATAAATAATTGGAAATAAATTCAAAACAAAATAATCTTTTATGGTCATGTTATATATCACTTTTGTATTATAATAAATGTTTATTTCATTCCATTTTTATGTTAATTTTCAAATATAACAACATTCAACTTCATTTTTTCCATTCTTGATATCTTAATATACCAATTTCATTTCAACAAATATCCTCTCTTACCATTTATTTATTTATTATTATATTGCTTACCCAAAAATTAGTCATTCCTCCTATCCCCAACAATTCAAAAATATTATTTTACATTAATTTATTTAACATTTTAATAATGAAAGCCAATGAATGTAGAATAATGGATACTATAACTTGCAAAGAGCTTATTGTTTATCATTAAAAATGGCGAATGCTCTAAAATTTTTATAAGATAAAAGAATGAGATTCACTTATTTGTCATTTTAATTTTTTTTTAAAAATATTATAACATATCAAAAGTTTAAACACAAAAATAAGGAATTAAGTGAATCAAATGCAACTAGGAAAAATAATTTTTAAACAGTGATTGAATAGAGAAATATTTTTATATTAAGTAAAAAAAAAATCCAATAAACATAATTTATTTTGTTTTCTAATAATTTTGTTCTCTCTTTTAAAATTTGAATATTTTATCTACTTATGAGAGAAAATCACTTGTGACTTGCCAGTTGTACAACCTGTTATTACATTGTAACATTTTTTTTTTAAATTCTTTAAATTTAAGCTTCATGATAAAAAAAAAAATCAACCATACACACATAAATGATGTTTAAGCACAGCCACTTAGGAGTCTAACTATCTAAATGTAACTCTTTCAAATCATAAGGTTCCAAACATTTTGTGATCAAAATTCTAGTTCGGGAAAAGGAATGAAACATGTGTTTTAGCCACGAACATGCCCAAGTAGACCCAATTGTGTTACCATTTCCTTCTAACAAGAAAAACATGGTTGGAATAAATAAACATTACAGGGGTATTTGTTTGAAACACTTAAATATGGTTGACCAAAATTTATTAGCCAAAAAAACCCAAAATGAATAAAGGCTGGTTAATAATAGTCTGTGATACCCACATCATATCAAGGATAATGGAATTAATAATATTAATTGATCACATAAATATAAACATTTCAGTTTCTATAAATATGATTCTTGAAGCTTTTCCTAGCTGGATTAAACTTAATGAAATGAAAATCTAAGGTATATCTGATAAATGGCATGGTGTAATTTTTTCTTTCATGTTTGGCTTTTAACATTTTTTAGGATTAGATATTGAATCATGGTTTAACAAGATCTTTCTATGTTCATTTAAAATTATGAATCCCTTCACATATTGATTATGGTATGAGTTATTTGATGGAATAGAACTTGGAGCTGTATTATCTGCTGGACCAAAAGCATTTGATTTGCTAGTACTTCTGGTTCTTTATTTTTTTGTACAGTATATACTTACTGTTCCTCTTCAAAAATCAAGTTGTGTCATTGTAAACTCATTCTGCTGGGAAAATTGTGCATAACACACATGCTTGGGCATTGTTTGGGGGTAAATTTGGGCAAAAGAAACAAAAGCACCCTTTAAAATACAAACCCATTGTTTTGCTCCTGTTCACTCAATTATTTGCATAACTGAACATTACATGAATACAATCACAACTGTCATTATTCTGTAAAGATTTTTCGGTTTGACAAAGAATTATTGAGTGAACAGGAGCAAAGATGATTATCACGTTGGGATATCTATATTGGATATATATCATAAAAATAAGCTTGGTCAGAATATATTTCTACGAACTGTTGAATTTGATGGGCAGCCAGAAGTTAAAATTGCCATTTAATGCCGGAAACCATCGGTTTCACTGTCTGGGTGTTTTCTATGATATACGCCATAGAATGCCCACTTACAAACCTGCCTTAAAGATCATATTAAGTGGATGTCATATAGACCCGACCGATTCGGAACGTGACAGTCAAGCTTCCCAACAGTCTGTGTATTCGTTCATTGGATTATTGTGTTGTTTTAGATAATGTCCGTGGTGTGGAATTCATGGGTCAAGGTGTAGGAGTTCTTTAGCCCAATTCTGAGCCTGTAAGAGATTGCATGGAGACTGCGGGAAATAACAATCCCAACTGCAAGATTGTGGTGACTATGAAAAAGTTCCAAAGCCAATCCCAATCTCCTGAGGAGTCAGCAGTGATGGGGTAGACTGATTGTGAGGTAATTAGAGAGAATTCTATGGTGGTTTCCAATTCCAGAGCTCTGCCGTTGTTGCTTCTTCAGATCTTGGTTTTAACTTTTGGGGCAGGGAGTTTTGTGGTCGTTTCCAAGTCCTTTAAGCATAATAGCAGCAAGAACAACAGCGGTAGCCAGCAGCACGTATAGATTTTGCAGTAGAGTCTTTAGCTCAGGGAGGGCTCTGGGCAATCATGTGAGAGTCCATGGGTCTAGTAGGTCTAATGGACAGTCCTCTAGTAGCGGAAATGTTTCCGGGATGATCGTTCATCAACAGACATCTGGATAAAGAAATCCAAGGTACTGCACGAGTAGATCCAATGGAAATTCCAAATGGGTCAAACAAGCTGGTAGTATTAAGGTACTCACGAGTAGATCCAATGGAAATTCCAAATGGGTCAGAGCTGGTAGTTAAGGAAGAAGGGGAAGAAGAAGCAGAGGAGGAAGAAGACTATAAGATGGTGAAAAATATGAATCCCAAGCGGAGTAGGAATTTCAAGATGAGGAGTTCAGTATAGATTTAACGCCCAGAACAGCAGAGTCTATGTTGAATGTTCAGTATAGTTTCCTGTCCACAACACTGTTTGGTCATGTGAGGTGCCATCCTGAGAGGGACTGGAGGGAGCAATTCAATCCCCAAATATTGCTGCCCCAAACTGTCTTTTCACCAGTGTGTTGGCAGAGCTCCGGGATATCCAAAGATCTGGAGTAAAAAGGAGATGAAGAGGAAGCCAGATGATGAGATTGATAGAGAGAGCATGAAGTCAGGGAAGCCAGCCTCTTCACCTGCTCTGTCACTGCAAAAAGAGGTAGGAGAAGGCCATGTGAGAATCCATGGGTCTAGTAGGTCTAATGGGCAGTCCTCTAGTAGCGGAAATGTTTCCGGGGATGATCGTTCATCAACAGACATCTGGATAAAGAAATCCAAGGTACCCACGAGTAGATCCAATGGAAATTCCAACTGGGTCAGAGCTGGTAGTATTAAGGAAGAAGGGAAGAAGAAGCAGAGGAGGAAGAAGACTATAAGATGGTGAAAAATATGAATCCCAAGCGGAGTAGGAAGCTCAAAGATGAGGAGTTCAGTATAGATTTACTGCCCAGAACAGCAGAGCCTGTGTTGAATGTTCAGTATAGTTTCCCTGGTCCACAACACTGTTTGGTCATATGAGGTGCCATCCTGAGAGGGACTGGAGGGAAATTCAATCCCCAAATATTGCTGCCCCAAACTGTCTTTTCTCCAGTGTGCTGGCAGAGCTCCGGGATATCCGAAGATCTGGAGTAAAAAGGAGAAGAAGAGGAAGCCAGATAATGAGATTGATAGAGAGAGCATGAAGTCAGGGAAGGCATGTCAACAGCCAGCCTCCCGCAGCCTCTTCACCTGCTCTGTCACTGCAAAAAGAGGTAGGAGAAGGCCAATTAGGTCTATTCACCCTCAACTGGAGGAAGATGCTGGTGAAGAAGGAAAAACAGAGGTGGAAAACACGAAGGAGCTTGAAGGCTTCCCCATTAAATCGATGGTGCTGCTTCTGCTCCCTGCTACATTTCATAGATCAGATCCCCCAGATTTATTGTAGAATTGATCAAACAACAGACATAATGAGTTGAAGGCTGCTAATGCAGTTGAGCATCCTAACGGGTCTATTTGCATTCAATACAGGGTTGTTCTAGGTGCTTATTCAACCATATTAACACCCAGCTGCTCCTCTCACATATTTTATGGGATTGTTCTGTGTTGTGGGTTGATTTTCTATACTTGTTATGTGATCCTAAAATGTTCTCTCTAGCTTACTTTGATTCGGGTATCAGAGAATATAGTATGCAACACAGAGGAATAACATTTACAGAGCAGGAATAAAACTCACACCATCGATCTACCACTGAATAGAAAACAAACATCCATATGACAATCGGTTCTACAGAAATCATGTGATTAGCAAAACAATTCAGAAGCAGAAAACCAAGGTTAAAGAGAGGCTTCTCCTGAAACAATAAAGCCTGATTCTACAATGTGCACATACTTCACAAAACATTTTACCAAACCCTAAGTAACCAGAAGACAAAACAATATCAGACAGAGCTAAGAAAAATGAACAGCAGTCGGGAAAACCTTTTCATACCTTTCAGATCCTTCCAGATTTGTCCACTACTCCAAACGCATCCATATTAACACCCAGCTTGAAGGCTTGAAGGCTTCCCCATTCAATCATGGTGCTGCTTCTGCTCCTTGCTACATTTCATAGATCAGATCCCTCAGATTTATAGTTTGATCAAACAACAGACATAATGAGTTGAAGGCTACTAATGCAGTTGATCCTTGTTATGTGATCCTAAAATGTTCTCTCTAGCTTACTTTCGGGTATCAGAGAATATAGTATGCAACACAGAGGAATAACATTTACAGAGCACGAATAAAACTCACCCATCGATCTACCACTGAATAGAAAACAAACATTCATATGACAATCACTTCTACAGAAATCATGTGATTAGCGAAACAATTCAGAAGCAGGAAACCAAGGTTAAACAGAGGCTTCTCCTCAAACATTAAAGCCTGATTCTACATTGTGCACATACTTCACAAAACATTTTACCAAACCCTAAGTAACCAGTAGACAAAACAATATCAGACAGAGCTAAGAAAAATGAACAGCAGTCGGGAAAACCTTTTCATACCTCTCCGCCTTCTCATTTCAATGCACTACTCCAAACGCATCCATATTAACACCCAGCTTGAAGGCTTGAAGGCTTCCCCATTAAATCGATGGTGCTGCTTCTGCTCCCTGCTACATTTCATAGATCAGATCCCCAGATTTCTAGTAGAATTGATCAAACAACAGACATAATGAGTTGAAGGCTGCTAATGCAGTTGATCCTAACGGGTTTATTTGCATTCAATACAGGGTTGTTCTAGGTGCTTATTCCTATTAACACCCAGTTATGTGATCCTAAAATGTTCTCTCTAGCTTACTTTCGGGTATCAGAGAATATAGTATGCAACACAGAGGAATAACATTTACAGAGCAGGAATAAAACTCACACCATCGATCTACCACTGAATAGAAAACAAACATTCATATGACAATCACTTCTACAGAAATCATGCGATTAGCGAAACAATTCAGAAGCAGGAAACCAAGGTTAAACAGAGGCTTCTCCTCAAACATTAAAGCCTGATTCTACATTGTGCACATACTTCACAAAACATTTTACCAAACACTAAGTAACCAGTAGACAAAACAATATCAGACAGAGCTAAAAAAAAATGAACAGCAGTCGGGAAAACCTTTTCATACCTTTCCGCCTTCTCATTTCGTCCACTACTCCAAACGCATCCATATTAACACCCAGCTTGAAGGCTTGAAGGCTTCCCCATTAAATCGATGGTGCTGCTTCTGCTCCCTGCTACATTTCATAGATCAGATCCCTCAGATTTATAGTAGAATTGATCAAACAACAGACATAATGAGTTGAAGGCTGCTAATGCAGTTGAGGATCCTAACTGGTTTATTTGCATTCAATACAGGGTTGTTCTAGGTGCTTATTCAACCATATTAACACCCTGCTGCTCCTCTCACATATTTTCTGGGATTGTGCTGTGTTGTGGGTTGATTTTCTATACTTGTTATGTGATCCTAAAATGTTCTCTCTAGCTTACTTTCGGGTATCAGAGAATATAGTATGCAACACAGAGGAATAACATTTACAGAGCAGGAATAAAACTCACACCATCGATCTACCACTGAATAGAAAACAAACATTCATATGACAATCACTTCTACAGAAATCATGTGATTAGCGAAACAATTCAGAAGCAGAAAACCAAGGTTAAACAGAGGCTTCTCCTCAAACATTAAAGCCTGATTCTACATTGTGCACATACTTCACAAAACATTTTACCAAACCCTAAACACCAGTAGACAAAACAATATTAGACAGAGCAAAAAAAGAACAGCAGTCGGGAAAGCCTTTTCATACCTTTCCGCCTTCTCATTTCGTCCACTACTCCAAACGCATCCATGGATGTCAGTCTGCTCCGATCTGCTCTGGTCCTTGAACTATTCTTCTCCCTTAAAAAAACCCCAAAATATAGAGACAACTTACAAATACAGACCCTCAAAACCAAAAAAATTGAAGACACAGACCCCAAACAAACCAAAAAAACCATTCAAATCACACAAACATAAAGGGAAAAAAAGACTCAAATAGCGTGGCCATGCAACGCAGAAAATGCAACAGACACACACAAAATTAAAAAAGCATCAGACCCCAAATTGCAGCGCACAAAAAAACCAGACAAAAAAACGGAAAAGGAAGTATTTCACGCTCCATTGCACGCTCCAAAGGGGTTTATACTTCCTTTTCATCAACGGATCTATCACGCTCCAATCCAGCTGTCCAAATTTCATTGATATCCGCACGTAGTTTAAAATGATTCTTCTAAATAAAAATATCTGTTTTTTGGACCGTTTAAGGGGACGCTTATATTGTTTTTTAAAAGGTGCTCACTTATATTTTGTTACACTACACCTTTAGAGCGATTTGAACTCACGGTTCAACCTACTTGTTATTAGCGCACATTCTTACCAACCTGCGTAGCACCTGTCACATGCAACCATCTGATTTCAATCGAATATATTCAAAAAACAATAAACCTATGATTTGACTACTGACGCGCAGGTCCCACCCATGCATGTCTTTGTGGTGTGTTTAATGGGTAGGTTTATGTATGGCGGTGCATTCTGTGGAGAGAATAGCCTCTTGCACAACATGGGGCTACAAACTCTTTTATAAAGCTAATATACTATGACTTTCAAGTTTACCTAATTTTAATTTGTCTCAAAGCTTAAGAGAAATGTCAAATATCTCTATTTGACCTGTTTGCCAAGTAAATCCTTAGTGCATTTTAACTCGAGCTTATTGTTTAACATATGAAATGTGTAAAGTGGTATGAAGTTCCCAAATCTCCACTTCTTCTAATCGAAACTTTTGCATAAAATAACATATGGTATGCAAAGCATATCTTCCCTAAACATGTTAATTACTTTATATTCAACCTTTTTTATTGAAAAAAATTACTTAATTTGTAGAAATTTTTCTGGCATAAAAAACCATGCCCCGAGAAAGATGGAACATCATTTAACATCACAAAATTTTTACAAAGGGCTCTTAATCTTAAAGTCCTCAACATGTTCAAAGTTGGTTAGATTTTCTTTCAAGATTAAAAGATTGTTGAAGATGACTCAAATTTTCCTCTCCCCAACACTCACACCATATTTGTTTCTCCACCATCATCACTTTACAACATGCATACCTACTAAAAGCGGATCTCATTAATGAATCCTTTATTGAGCCCATAAAATCGAGCAATGTGAAAAGAATAAAGTTTGAGGAAATTGAATGTTAGGAAACCGATTGAGCAAGGGCGACTAGGTGGATGCATTTGTAGAGTCTCCTTCAGTACCATTTGCAAATAGGGAATCATGCATATGTATGAATCCCTCATGATGGCCTTGATCCTTCGATCTTTGTATATATGGTTTCATTGATAAGACGTACAACACAATATTTAGAAATGGATGGGTGTGGGTTGTATTTTCTCGCACAGGGTTATTTCAATCAAGTATTTCTCTCCCATCCTAGAAATTCCATTGGTGTTCTACACACATGTGATACCTTGTTCCCACATTGATGAAAAATGTGTTGAAAATATTATTTGTGGCTTGAAGTGAGTTGATGTCAGGTGGATGGGATTCAAAGAATATTGAGTCAAAATTGATGTTAGCAACGATGTGTGGCTGAAGGCATTCTCACTTTTCTTCCACCTTGGAAAAATATTGCTCCCACCAGTTTTCTTTCTCAACTGCTCATAATAGCCATCATGGTGGGTGCCTCGGTGTAGTGTAGTATAAAGTTGAAATCATGTTTGGTAATGAGTCTCATCTGCATGACCTCTCAATGGATATGCCATCTCACCATATAGTTAGAGGACCAAAAAAATACATGGGATGGTGCGGATGGGGAAGTCAATGGATTTCATAGAAAATGAGACACCACTTGGACAATCTTGATAAAGTTGTATGTCATTGATTTCTTAAAAGAAATCAACACCACCATATATCTATTAATTGTCAATGGGAAACACCCTACTTCTAATTGAGAAATTTCTATCAATGTAAACATTTTAAACGGTTTAACAATAGAATTAAAAAAACAAATCTATCTACTCAATCTCATTTTTACTTTTCCATTGCTATAAAAAGCATGTTGTTAAACACTATAATTTTAGTATGGCCATGCACATTCTTAACCATTGTTTGTGATATATAAAGAATGGTATACGTCATGTAACAAGAATGACTGCACATACCATTTTTGAATTGAAATAGATTTATATTATTTTTGTAGATGCTTACTTTCTATACGAGGTATTTATTAGTCATAAAATTACATTATTTAAGGATATTTGTGTCTTTTCAATCTAGAGGAAGTTCACATTGGTGTTTTTCATGTCTTCTTTTTATTTTGTATTATGTCATATATATTTTTAATCTTTTCACTATGTTTCTTCTTGTTTATTGGTGTTTTCCCATGAATCATATAGTTGCAATTTTCGGTTATGCAAGAAGTATATATAGTCCTTGTTCATCGGAATCACAATTGTACTACTTTGGAGTTTTAAATTGTATATGTCGATGTGGTACTCCAACCCTTCTTTAGATGCCCTAGGGTTTATAGTCCTTATTTGTTTGTTTTCCCACATGTTGCATGTCAACTTACGTGTCAATAGGGTCATAATTTGATTCGACAAGGCTATAAAAAAATTTAGGACCTCTTCATAAGAAAAACAATTTAAGAATGCATTGTTGTGAATTCAAAACATTAGAGCGTGGGAATATATATTTGAAACATTTGTTTCTTTATCAAACATTCATTGTTATGATCAAACATGACTACCTATTTGAACTACATTATACTTGGTTTATTATTTGTAATATTGTACATTATTGAGGGAATTCATAAGTGAGTGTTTTTATTCAAAACCCTATTGACCCAAACACACAACCCCAATTTTCCTCATTCATTTTGTAGATCAAGTTGTCCTATTAATGTTTAGAAGGAAGAAGAGAAGTTTCCCAACTATTTATTATGTCATAAAGTTTTTGGACCTCTAGATGTAGTAAATAAATTTCTCAAATCCGAGATCTCTAGCACTATATTTTCCATGTGCATATAGTTTCGGTCTTAGAAGAGAATATACATGATTATGGGGAAATCCTTCATTCAGCTTGAGTTATGTGGGTTCTCTCAACCTGACCATAGACCCTTGCATGTACTACATATTGCTAGAGATCTATTTCTATATTTATGTGCAATCATATATTATTTGTAAACCCCTATATTTATTATTAAACTATACATAATTTATATAACCAAGTATGATTTTACTATTTTAATTTTCTTATATTTAATTATAATGTATATGTGTAGATGTATTGCATTTATGATGTAAACACACTTCCCATAAGATAAAAATAATTGCAAAATTTTCACAAAAAAGATAAAAAGAATGGAATCATGTCCCAAAGTTCTTTATGTCGTTAGGTCAAAAGAGTTAAGAAAACAATAAACATTTGCGTGGAAGCAAGGCCCACTCCACATAAAAAAAAAAATTGTTAGTATGGGGTAAAAAATGCCCTTATGAACCAAAAATGTTCCTCAAGCACTCTTTATAGCAAGGAAGATCCAAGTATGTAGAAAGGGAACCCTCGTAAGGGAAAACAATCAAAAATTGGAAACTAAACCTTCCTTTGTGGAAAAAACAAAGTTAACAGATAACCTTAGAAGCCTTAACAAGAAGGGGAACCCACAATAAACCCATGTTATACAACAAACATGAAAGGAAAGAAAAACCTTCTATAACAAAAAAATACCAAATCAAAACAAAGTTAACAGATAACCTTAGAAGCCTTAACAAGAAGGGGAACCCACAATAAACCCATGTTATATAACAAACATGGAAGGAAAGAAAATCTTCTATAAAACACAAAAAGTACCAAATCAAAACAAACTAACTGCCTTACATAGCAAACACAAAACAACCAACACCCAAATTGTTGCCTCACAAAATGAGATGAGTATGACAAGTTTTCATCACCATATACAACATTGCCAAACATATCCATACGTGAGAATAAAGTACTTTCCATATGTACAACACATTGAATAGATCCATATGCAAAGGTGAGTAGAGTTACACAAAGTTGAACATAATCAAACCAAATAAAGAAGAGATATATAACAATTAGAGTTAGTGCTTAATTATACCATATGACATACCAAAGGTGACATATAAGCCAACTTTCCCTATTCTAAGTAGTAGCACACTATGAGCTACACTCGTGTGGGAAAAAGTTGTAACCTAAAATTTCAAGTGAAGGAGAGAGGATGCAAAAAAGTGTGTACTCATTCTCCATCACACATATCCCCTAATCAATTTATGATTTTTTTCTTGAGATAAATATTTCAAACATCAAACACTTTTTCAAAAAATATAGTGGTTATTACAATATTTTATCATCCACTTAATAAGGGTCATGTAGATGCATCTCCCTGTCAATGAGTTGAAGAAAGATTGGAACAAAAATAAATTCTCTAAAAAATTGTGTCTCATGGAATTTGATAATTGTGGGTTCAATATTCATGCTTTTGTATGACTCAACAAGGAACATATATTACAATACCTTGTAGGTTATCATTGACGATGATTCTCTCTTGGGTGTGTTGGATATTATAATCTAGTTGTAATATTGGTTAACATGTTAACATATCCCTTTTATATGAAATGAATCGTTACATATTACTTTATACAATTAATTTTCATGTAAATGTTAGAAACAAAAAAACAAAATGTAAAATAAAATGTAAATTCGAATATAGGAAAGGGTTTTATAATTTATTTCATCAAAGGCTCTTCTTTGCACACTATTTTCCAACTATCATCCATGCTCCTTCCAGTTGTCTATCGCTCATCAACATCCACATGATTTTTATAGAATCCTTTACAAAGTAAATAGGACCATTTTGTTTAGAGGATGCTTAAGTATGGTTTTATTATTTTTTAAGGGGTGCTTTAGTTTTTGAGATAAAAACAAATTTAAGTTGAAGGCAAATGACTAGTACTTCAATTTCATAGTTGTTATATTAGATTTTATGTATAATATATTGCTTAAATTTTTTTATCTTTTTAAAAATTTCCTACCATTGGTCGTAAATGAAATCAATTGAGTAACATCAATATGTTGGGTTCGATTTTTTCAAACTTTGTATTGATTAATAACTATGTTACCTTCTCCAAATATTTATTCCCTACTCATGACAAATAATATTAATCCAATAGCATCAATGGGCATGTGCATGGAGACGAGGGACCAAAAATGGACAAAAAAATGTTTTTTGGTCATTTTGCACATAACACAAGCACATTATGGTTCAGGCACATTATAACAAGCTATCATGTTATGAAATGAGCACATTATAATGCTCTCACATTATGATGTTTATAAGACGGGCATGCTTTTTATGTGTGAATTCAAATATTCACTAATAAAATAATGTAAAAATGTTATAACATGAGATTTTGTTTTCCTTGGCTTGGAAACCACCCACCATTTTGATTAAATATCGAAGTCTAAGGGTTGGACTGTCTATTTCGTGACCAAATCCGTGTTTTGCAAAAAAAAAAAAAAACATAAGAATTTCAAGTGTACACCCCATTTTCTCACATGTTTTAAGACAATATTCCAAAAAATAAAACTATAATTTCAAGCTCTATCTTAGGTTTGTGTCAATGTATTTCTTTCTAAAATATGAATAGTTTAAGGTTTTCATCCTTAATTTATTTTAGTAGTGTCTTCATTTTTTACCAAAACGCGTGTATTATTTTTTCTACATAACTTTTGATCCACTCATCTAAATTTCAAAAAAAAATGACATGATTTAAGTTCCATTCTACACACATTCAAAAAAAGAAAAAATGTTTTTCAATTATTTTTCTCAAAATTAGGGGTTTGCACATGAATGTTTTGTTTTCAAAATGTGTCATTTCAGAAAATTAGTAAAAAATGTGCATTGAAAAATTAGGAAAAAATAGTGGGACCTAATACATGATATTAGCTAACTTTTTACCAAAGGGATTTGTAAAATAATTTATGGAGCTACAAAATGGGGGGTCACACACGCAACAATATGTTATATTTTTAACACAAAAACGAGACCACTTTGTGTGTGCACCACATTTCACCCTCTTAATCGCACCATTTTAAATAATAAGTAGTAATTTAGAAACTAGATTCCAAGCACTATAAGTCTTGTTCTTATCGAATTTTAAATTTTGAGCATAGGAATGTCAAATTCCTTATTAAAGTTCATATTTTTATGATTTCAAGAAAAAGTGGCCACGAGCCCATTTTGGTACCCCATTTCCATGCACATACCCCAATGTATCACGATAAAAATAATTCATTGGAAAATTCAAACTACATATTGACTAACAACTCCATTATCTTCTCCAAAATTTTCCTATAATTCAATGACAAAAGACATAAATCCATCAACATCAATGTGTTGGGATTGAAATTTTTTTATGTTAACAAATGGGCTCCAAACTCCACCATATGGCTAAGATATTACAATTTTTTTAAATAAAAAGATTTTTTTCTAAGTGATGGTCAAATAGACATCAAAATATGAAGTAAAAATTACATGTGATGGTTAAATGAATGCCAAATTATTATTTTTCATCAATTATGTATCAACAATATCTTTGTGTCATTATAGGATGCTTATTGGCATGATTATGAATAGATTAAAGGGATGTAGACACATAATCACGCACTTTTGGTAATTATCTAGTCCTGATCGCATACTACTATTCATATGATTCCTAAGTAAGAAAAGTATTAATTAACCCATGTCTTTGGCCACCTTTCTTTGTTTCTTTTGCTACATTCAGTCTTGCACCCTTACTTACTCAATTTGCCTTTTCACTCTTTAACATTTGTCATCCTGGACACTAGCGTCCAACCAGGATGCCAACACTAAGCACCCTCGCCCCCTATAGGTGATCCTGACCCCTTTGTACTTTACTCTCACTTTTTGGGTCCTTTCTAGTTGTTTGAGCATCTTATCTTTTTGGTAGTCGACCTTTTCGAGTTAGTTATGAAATTCAAGCAAAGGAATCATATAAATATAAAGTTATGTGATCATAATAAAGGACCAAACACTAAGCATTATCTATCACCACCTAAGGTTGCATCCATCTAGCTCCATCACAAGGAACACAATGGCTAGTTTTTGTGCATCACACTTCAAAGGAGGGAAGTTCATTCTATTCCACGCAAACATTTATTACATTCTATATCTAGCTACTTCCTCACTATTCCAAGTGTGACACGCACAAGAGAAACCTAGGGCATAATTCCGCACACATACAAAAAAATACATTGGGTATGAGATGTACTGCAGTGCTCAATCGTAAGTTCACCATTGTGATAGTTGAGGACAATTCAACCCCTCATTTTTCATATTTCTTTTTTAGGATTGATGTATATTTGAGGGTTTTGCAAGTCTATATTTTATTGTAGGTTTACATCAACCTTGACGATCTTGGTGTGACCTCAGAGATACAAAAAAGTGACAAAATGTGAACACCTTACGACACCTTAGAGGAGGTTTTATGAGAATTTTCACAGATCCAGGCACCCAAAAATAGGTCTAGGGTGCCCACAGTACCTTTGTCCCTCTTTAGGCGCCCCAGTCCAACCTATCTCCTCATGTTTACATTTTTTGTGCTCCAATACGATGGTCAGTACTTCACATTTCCCAATTTTCCACCTTTGTGCATTCTCCAAGACTTTTTGAATCATCTAAGGCTTCTTACCCTCTCTTTTCAATTAGGGTTTCATTAACTATTGCTTAGTTACTTGGGTTTATTTCTGTACATCATTACATATTCATTTTACTGCAATCTAGCATTCGATTAGGTATGTAAATTATATTTTAGCTTAATAATTTTGGTGAACCCGATGTGAATCCTCGCACTCCTAGGATCATCATTCTTTTATTGCTCATGTTTCTATAATCTTATCATCATGAGTATCTCCATTAATGACTTTTTGTGTATCAATCCTAAATTAAGAGAAAGAGTTTGAAATCTCTTAGCTACCACTCATATTCTTGCCAATATGCATCCAGATTCAGTCTATCAAATATTGGTATATGCCTTCTCTCAGCATATTGCTTTCCCATCTAATCCTCATGTTGATCTTGTTATTTTTGACAATGATCGAGCATTGGACGTCATGATTCACATTTACAATGTGGGTGTCAAGCGTACTTTAATTGATAATGGATCTAAACTTAATATTTTTCCCATATCATTCCTTGGAAAGATTGGTCTTTCAGTTGCTAATGTTAGTCCATCATGTCTTTCTCTTCGTGCACTATGATGGATATGTTCATCCATGCTTAGGTCACATTAATCTACCTATTACAGTTGGACAAAAACTCTTAACATAGTTTTATTTGTCACTAAACTTCCCTATTTCATACAACTATTTACTTGGTAGGCCATGGCTTCATGCCATGCAAGTGGTTCCCTCTACTATACATCATTGTGTTAAATTCCTACATGAGGGTATCGAGTATACTATTTTTTATGACTATCATCCATACAAATATTGTGACCATGATCCAAATACTACACTTCCTACTCCATGAACCAATATTATTGATGAACCCCAACCTATGGATACTTTGCCTCATTTTCTATTGCTCGCCAAGGTGTTATCTACATGATAGATATTGTCTCATCTATGTCATTCCATTAGCATGCCCACCATTTACATGCACACTTTTCATGAATGACACTTATTGGGAACATATTCCATTCGATCCTACTTTATCTGAATCTGTATGCACATATGATGGGTTGACTTAGCTAGGCTTTATAGTTGACAACATCTATCTTTTGCCTTATGATCATCATCTCTACCATGGGTTTATTCACATCACCATTGTTTATGGTATTCAAGTATTTTATCTCATAGTCTTTCTTGCATGTGCTCCTCTTACTTCTCCACTCGGTTGGGACAGTCTTGGCTTCATTACATTGGGGGCACATTAGACCCTGATCATATTGATATCTCATTTCCTATACCCTTTGGTCATGTGTTCATTTGCAATAGTTGTTTTCTTGGCTATATATAGAATCTCACTCGCTGGTATGCACACAGTGTAGACACAGAATCACACACATTTGGTATTATTTAGTCTCGGTCTCATACTACTATTCATATGGTTTTTGAGTGAAGAAAGTGATAATTAACCCATGTCCTTTGGCCATTTTGCATTATTTGTTGTTGTCACTACCGACCTCCCGCATGTACTTGCCCAATTAGTTTTACCATTTAACATCATTTTAGCTTTGATTGAGGTGCCCAACCCATTACTAGGGCGCCCTAGGCACCCTGGTCCCATTATGGGCACTTTGATCCTTTTACACTTTCTCGCCACTTTTTGGGCACTTTCTGACCGTTTTAGCTTTCTATCTTTTTTTTGGTCAGCCTTTTCAAGTTTAATTACAAAATTAGAACAAGAGAACCATATAAATATAAATTTATGAGACCATAACGAGGGACCAAGAACTAGTCACTACTATCACCACCTAAGGTTGCATCCATCAAAGGCTCCATTTGCATCCATCTAGCTCTATCACAAGGGACAAGGTTGGTTCATCTACATCACACTGCATACGAGGGAAGTTTAATATATTCCATCCATAATTTTACTACATTTCTACATCTAGTTATAGCTCGCTACTTTGCAAAGTGTGACTGTCACAAAAATACCTAGGGCATGGCTTTCACACACTCACCTAGAACTAAATTTGGGTTTGAAATGTAGTATAGTGCTCAGTTAGTAAGTCCAACATTGTGGCCGCTGAGGACAGTCTGACCCCTTTATATGCATCTTTCTTTTTTAGGGAATTGATGCATGGCTTGGGGTTTTTAAGGTCTTTTCTTCATCATTGATTACTAGTGACATCTGAAGCAGTTCAATGACATTAGTGCGATAAGAAGCGAAGGAAGGTATTCACTAGTGACACCTCGGAAGAGGTTTACAGAGCAATTTCACAGACTAGGGCACCCAGATCTAAGACCAGAGTGCCCCAGGTGCCCCAATCCTCTCTAAGCGCCCTAGTCCAGCCTACCATTCTAAATATGTGCTTTTTGGAGCTTTTGTGTTGTAATTTCTACTTTCTATTCTTCTGGTTCATTCTGTGACATAGTCCCAAACAGTCGTTGAATCAACTAAGATCCTTATAACCCTACTTGTTGATTAGGGTTTAACATTTATATTTACTTAGTTGCTTGGGTCATTTCCTTTCATTAGTTAATTCATCTATTGTTGTGCATATTAGATTAACTTAGAATAAAATCACATTTTTAGTTAATCATTTTGGTGAACCTAACCTTCGAATACCCTTTCTCTTTAGGATTTTTCAACATATGTATGTCACTCGTAGTGGTCATTTTGGGTCTTTTCAATATTGTGAGCTTCCTTCATTTACCCATAGGGTTTCCAAACCAATGGCTGATATCCATACTTCTGCAACTACCACTAACAATTGTTTAGATAACTCGAACAATGTTCCTCTCCACAAAATAGAAGCATCTGATAGTGAGAATTCCTACGATGAAGACACTAATGTCGACCAAGAACAACTAAACTCTATTACTAATTTTTGACAAGCATTGTGTGATAATCCCACTCATATTCCAAATGTTTTACATGCTCTGATCACTGCTAAGAAAAATCATGATGCTTCAACCTCTATGGTTGCTCATCCTTCGGCTCCCATGATCTCTACTCCATCAATTTATGTTTCAGCTCATATTCCTACAACTTCCGCTCCCACCATTCATCCTAGCACCCCTAATATGTAGTTTGGCTCTTCTTCGAATACTCCTGATTTAAACTCTTTATATCAAGATTTACAAACCCAAATTTTCCAGCTCCAGGTTGCCACTTCTCGTGCATCACCATCTTTAGACTCTACTGCACAATTTCATACTCCTTTTGCACATGTTATATCTGCCTATCCATTACCGCCTAATTTTATCTCTCCAAATTTACCAATCTTTAAGGGCCATCAAGATCCATAAGAGCACCTCCATACTTTCCATGTAGCATTCCTAGACTATACTGACGACTCTGCATACTAGTTAAACTCTTTCTTCATAGCTTACAAGATTATGTAATCCATTGGTTTTATGACCTCCCTATCCATTCAATAACCTCATTCACCTATTTCACTTATGACTTTCTTACACACTTCTTTATCAATATCGGTTCTATAATATATTATGCTCATCTTACACAACTCAAACAGGGATCTAATGAACATTTCACATAATATGTCTCGAGGTACAAGAATAACCTAGCTAAGATGATGAATGTGCTCATGGACTCTGAGCTTCAAGACTTATCCATTCAGAGTATCCTACCATCTCTCTAGGAGAGTGTTCTCTTTTAGACTTCTCCTTCATTCGACTAACTCTGTCATACTCTTAAGCTACATGAAACCAAACTCTTAGTTATAGGAAATCTCAAGTATCAAGAACAAGTGTCATCCTCTATACGCTTTCAAGGTAAATCAACATTTAATCCATCTACAACTAAACCATTAGATGTAAAAGTCATTGTCAACACAATATCTAGCTAATAAGGAGATTCAATCGTAAATACATCAGCGTATATTTACTAAGTTTAACATTCCCCGTGTAGTTTACTACCACAACTTATCAAAATTAATCTCATCACACTTCCCTCTCTACTACAAATAGATCCATCTCACCCAAAAGACATAATTTTGATGAACATTCCCATTGTGACTATCATCAGTGTGTCAAACACTCCACAAATCATTACTACCAACCACGATTTCTCATTAAGGGTTTAATTGAAAATGGTCAAATCGAGCTTTCAAATCTGTAAGTCCTCCACCTTTCAATGAAAATCATAAGCTCAAAATCTTTAATAACCCTCTCCCTAAACATGACACACACACGACTGACTCGTCGGCTAATTACGCATATCACGCAATGCCTCCTCCTACATCAGGGGCTCTTGATTTATTAGTTGCACATGCTAACACTTCACCACCAATCATCTCTTTCTCTAATCATGATTATCATATGAATTTCACATCTAATCACATGCATATTCATGTATATGTTGGTTCGATTTCCATCAATAATACTAAGGTTGACCCTTTGTGGCCCATTAGTGCATGTTCTATTCCACTTCTTAAGGCTATCAATTATCCTCTATCCCAAATTGCATACCCTTTGAACAAACCATATGGTGTTGTTAAATTATATGTTACGGTTGGTCCTCTTACTATGGTCATGACTTTCCTCATTGGAAACACGATCGACAGTTGTGAGATGTTACTCGTTCTCAACTAGATTCGTAGGTCTCAATCTATCATCTCTATGAACCATTTTTGGCTAAAATTTATTCACAACAACCAGGTTATTTATATTGATGGTATACCTCCATCTACTCCATGGTCACCATCTCCTTGAGTATCGACTACTGCACCTCCTACATCAAACTCTATGTTACTCAAAACACAATCTACTCCTAGCTCACCTACTCGCACATTACCTACATGACTCCACCACTTGGCTAGTCCTACACACATGTATAAGCCCATTCCTAGGACACTTACTGCGTCTCGATGTAGATCACCACCTTAGTTTATTCCACGTGGGTGTCCATCACTTTCGTGTTCAACATTACATATATCTCCATCACTAACACATTTTGCTACGCCACGACATTCATCATATATTCATCCATCGCATGTATATAGACTTCATTCACCAACACATCGTATGTCTACTATACCACCACTATTAGAGCATGGTCATATGCTTTCATCACCACATACATCGGATGAAGGACCTTCATCCTTCATTATCATTGGATATTTCTTCATTCATGCACACTTAGGGGCATAACATCTAATACATTCCCCCCAATCATATTAACATAGGTGCATCTCTCATCTTTGCATTGTCATACATCAATCTCATAGCTTAGACATACTCATCACACATTTTAGTGTCGTCATTACCCAATGACACACTCTTGTGCTTTAGTTCACACTTTACTATTGATGGCATACTACACATGAACCCCACACACTGCACACTAGGTATTCATTATGTCTCTTTACACATCTCGCATCATATGTCTTGCATTATACATTATACATTATACATTTAGACTATGTTATTTTAACCATTGCACACCTACACATCATACATCATATTAGTCTTCATCATACATGCATCACACTCTTATGGTATATGAGTCTAGTGATATAAACTACCCATCCTACATGCTACACTACTAGTCTAGGGTAGGTGCACCAATCTGGTGGTAAAAAAAGCTGTACAAAAACACGAAAAACATGTAAAACGTGCACGCATTTTATTTTTTTGGGTTAGTAATTCCCAAACCTAACATGCGTATGCATTTTAGGTCGTTTGAAACGTGTACAGGTTTTACATAGTATGGACTATATATTTGTTTTTGGAGGGCTTATAGTTATAAAAATAAATGTTTAATAAATCTATTTTAGTAAATATAAGAAGTTAGCATCACTCTACACCTGATGGAAGTGGTCTTGTAGCTCTGATAATTATAATCTAGAAGATAGATTTTGAAAATCTAATCTGGTCAGTACTTACTCATTTTCAGGATTTCATCAAAGGACCTAAAACTTTCAGGGCATATATATTGTAGTCGGTCTTTGTTTTGGGAAAGCATATAGTCATTTTGTAGGTTTTTTGACCTTCTGGATTGGATTTTGGCCCTACCACTACTTGAATTGGTACCAATTTTTAAAAATTCCATAATTCACTTTAGTGACCATGAATCAACTCTATGATGTTTGTCTACTTCTTACTAAAATGAGATCCTCACTTTGTAGATAGAGGATTGCTCCCTGAATGGGATTCATGTCCTATGGCCAAAATGAGGTGATTATAATGTGCCTCCTCCTTAAGGTGTGATCACACTACTAGGTGTTAAATGAGTTTTTACGGATAGTACCAAGTGCATTACATCAAGTGAACTCAGATGATTGCTCATTCTTAGAAACATGGTGCTCCATATAAAGATTATCCTCTCACCTTTCCTAGCTCTAAAATCATCATTTCATGGAATCAAATTCACAATTCTCATACATTTTTTTTTCTCATATGTCTCTCATGGAGATATACAATGCCTTAATACTTCACACATGATGGTCCTTGATACCTCGGTGGCATGACTAGCTCTTTTTACCTTGTTCTTTGGAGAGATTTGGGTATAATGACAGAGTCAGGATATGATGATCATTAAGTCACTCCTTGAGATCCAAATTTCACCTTTGAACATAATGAATCCTTCACAATTCAATCTATTAACCAAGATGACACCTGGGTGTAAACATGCTTATGGTACATGGACACCTTTTTTTATCAATTTGTTCCTCAAAATCACATTTTACGATCAATGAAACTATTCTAAAAATCTAATTCTACCCGCAACTCAAAATTTAGGTCCTATTTTGTTTTGAATTGGGATGGGTAGCTGCAGAGTTTTGCAATACCTAAAGAAACATTTAATCCTTAAATAAATGTTTATTATTCCACCTTATAGAGTATTCTAATAGCCTTCCAATGCCTATTTTGTTTCATCCTAACTCTTTCTAGAACTCCTGGAATCATCCAAAGAAGTCATCTTTCAACATTTTAGCTTTCATTCATTTGCACCTAAAAAAATAGTCTTAAAAGATTGCTCCTGAATGAGATTTTATTTCCTAAACTTTCCTATATTTACTTAGACATCTTCAATTCTCTCTGAAATCACCCTCAGATGCTTTATATTTTCTCTAAAAACTTAATGATTGCATCAAATGAACTCAGATGAAATTTGAGGATGAGTTACACATTCTTGACCTATATACTTCACTGAAACACTACAAATCACATTTTATGATCAATGAAACTAATCTAAAAATATAATTATGTCTGCAACTCAAAATTAGGTCCTATTTCATTTTGAACTAGGAGGGGTAGCTGAAGCATTTTACAGTACCTAAAGAAATATTTAAGCCTTGAATCAATGTTGATTATTCCACCTTGTATATTATAATATATTTCCAATGCCTATTTTTTTCATCTTAAATCTTTCTAGAAATCCTGGAATCATCCAAAGAGTTATCTTTCACCGTTTTAGTTTTCATTCCCTGCACCTAAAAATCCAATCTTAAACAAATTACTCTTGAATGATATTTTATTTCTAAAACTTCCTAAATTTACTTAGACATCTTCAATTCTCTCTAAAATAACCCTCATATTCTTTATATTTTCTCTAAAAACTTCCTAAGGGTGTTCAATTAGCTACAAAATGGCCAAAAATGGCCTTTTTAGGCCTTCAAGGAAGTAGTCTCTCATCAAAACTAAATGAGTTGATCAATCACCTTAGACACTATTCCCTACACAATGAAACACACTAAATGATCTTATTAGGAATTTCCTTTGAGCCAGGGTAAATTTTGAATTGATGACAGGTTGTCCAGATGATACAGTACCTTGCAATCCTCTTTATATAACTTCAACCTAAAATACAACTTCCCCAATTGAACTTTCTCCTTTTATGTTGTTTTAAGTAGGTCTAGTTAAGGTTTGAAAGAAAAATTAAGGGTTTAATGGATTATCACCTATTTCATCCTTACATCCGCCTTTCAATAAGTGTCTTATGGGTTAAGGTCTTGGAGGTTAGCAATAGTTCAATATTGTGCACAAGATACTCATATGACCAAAGAAGACAAGGGTGTGTATTTGGTTAGAACTTGGTGAAAGGATTATATAATGCTCAAATGTAATTGTTTTACCTCATTCTTTCTGGATTGAATCATTTTTGTAAAAGTTTCAAGAGTAAAGGAGAAGGAGAAGACTTTGATTTTATAAAAGCTTTGCATGAGTGTGTGTATTGAATCAATCTTGTAATCATTCTTGCATGATTTTGTATTTGTTAGTATATATGCTTAATATCGAGTTTGAAGAAAGATGATTTTAATCTATATGATGAGCATTGGGCTCTTGTGAGTTGATACTGAGTATATTATTGCTTTCATTGCATTTCTTGTGTGCTAGTCTATATTGGTAAGGTTTGTGAGGTCTTGTGATAGTGAATGATAACTCGTATGGAAGAAATTTGTATATATCATGGGAGAGACAAATACTTGTAGATAGGTATTCACAAGTGTTCTCTTATGAAACCAGATCTCAAACCAGAGTGCCCTAGATGCCCTTGTTCCTATCTAGGTGCCCCAATCCAATCTATTGTTCCATATCTATGTTTTTTAGAGTTTTTGTGTGGTCATTCTTGCTTTCTTATTCATCTGGTTCATTATGTGACACAGTCCTGAACAACCTTCGAATCAACTAAGCTCCTTCTGACCCTACTTATTGATTAGGGTTTCACATTTATATTTACTTAGTTGCTTGGGTCATTTCCTTTTATAGTTAGTTGTCATCAAATTTGTGCATATTAGATTAACTTAGAATAAAATCACATTTTTAGTTAATCATTTTGGTTAACTCCGAACTTTGAATACCCTTTCTCCTTGGGATTTTTATTTGTATTCCCATCACTCGTAGTGGTCATTTTGAGTCTTTTCAATATTGTGAGCTTCTTTCATTTCCCAGTAGGGTTTCCAAACCAATGGATGATATCCCTACTTTTGTTGCCACCACCGATAATCATTTGGATAACTCGAATAATGTTCCTCTCCACGAAATAGAATTATCTATTAATGAGAAGTCCTATGATGAAGACACTAATGTTAACCAAGAACAATTTAACTCTATTATCGATTTTTAGCAAGCTTTGTGTGATAATCCCACTCATCTTCCTCATGTTTTACATGCTCGATCACTTCTAAGAAAACTCGTGATGCTTCAACCTTTTCGTCGCTCTCATCCTTTGCTCCTTTGATCTCTACTTCATCAATTTATGTTTCATCTCCTATTCACACAACTTCTACTCCTTTCATTCATCCTAGCACCCCTAATATGTAGCTTGGCTCTTCTTCTAATACTCTTGATTTTGAAACTTTATATCAAGATTTGCAAACACATTCTCCAACTCTTGGTTATCACTTCTCATGCATCACCATCTTTAGACTCTACTATGTATACTCCTTTTAGACATGCTATATCCACCTATTTGTTACCTCCTAATTTCATCTCTATAAATTTACCAATATTTAAGGGCCATGATGATCCACGAGGTGTCTTTGTGTTTTCTATGTAGCATGCCTAGACTACACTAAAAAATCCACCATACTATCTAAATTCTTTCCTCATAGCTTACAAGATTATTAATACGTTGGTTTTATGACCTTCCTATCTATTCAATAACCTCACTCACGCATCTTGTCAATGCCTTTATTACACACTTCTCTATCAACATCAATTCTACAATCTCTTATGTCCAAATTTCATGAACTCAAACAAGGATTTAATGAACATTTCACATAATATGTCTTGAGGTACAAGAATAACTTAGCTAAGATGATGAATGTGCTCGTGGAATCTGAGCTTCAAGACTTATTCATTCATAGTCTTTAATTGCCTCTCGAGGAGAGTGTTCTCTTTAATACTTTTCCTTCATTCGACTAACTATGTCATACTCTTAAGCTCCTTGAAACCAAACTCTTAGCTATAGGCAAGCTCAAGTATCGAACAAGTGTCATCCTCTATACACTTTTAAGGTAAATCAACATTTAAGCCATCTATAAACCATTAGATGCAAAATTCACTGTCAACGCGGTCTCTACTAATAAGGAGCTTTAATCACAAATAGATCGACATATATTTACTAAGTTTAGCATTCCCTTCACGTATTTTACTACCGCAACTTATAAAAATTAATCTCATCACACTTCCCTCACCACTACAAATAGATCCATCTCAACCAAAAGGATGTAATTTCGATGAACATTCCCATTGTGACTATCATCGCATTATGTTGGAAACTCCACAAATCGCTTCTACCGATCGCGATTTCTCATTCAAGGTATAATTGACAATGGTCAAATCAAGCTTCCAAAATTTCCAAGTCCTCCACCTGTAAATGAAAATCATAAGCCCAAAATATTTAATAACCCTCTCCCCAAATGACACACACGTGACTAACTCATCGACTAATTACGTATATCACGCAGTGCATCCTCCTCCATCAAGGGCTCTTGAGTTATTAGTTACACATGTTGACGCTTTACCACCAATCATATCTTTCTCTAATCATGATTATCATATGAATTTCACATCTAATCACTTGGATATTCATGCATATGCTTGTTCAATCACCATAAATAATACTAATGTTGACCCTTTGTGGCGCATTAGTGCATGTTCTATTCCACTTCTTAAGGCTATTAGTTATCCTCTATCCCAAATTACATACCCTTTAAACAAACCATATGGTGTCATCAAATTATATGTTACATTTTGGTCCTCTTACTATGCTTGTGCCTTTCCTCATTGGAACCACAGTCGGAGGTTATGACATGTTACTTGGTCTCAACTAGATTTGTAGGTCTCAATCTATCATCTCTATGAACCATTTGTGGCTCAAATTTATACACAATAACCTGGTTATTTCTATTGATGGTATACTTCCATCTACTCCATGGTCATCATCTCCTCGAGTATCGGCTACTACATCCTACATCACAATCTATGTTACTTAAAGTGTAATCTACTCCAGCTCACCTACTCACTCATTACTTACATGAATCCACTACTCGGCTAGTCCTACACATAGGTATAGGCCCATTCATAGGATAGTTACTACATCTCGATGTAGATCACCACCTTTTTTATTCCATGTGGGTGTTTATCACTTTCACATTCAACACTATATAGATCTCCATCACCAACACATTTTTCTACGCCGCGTATTCATCATATATTCATCCATCACATGTATATAGACTTCATTCACCAACACATCATCTGTCTACTATACCGCCACTATTAGAGCATGGTCATATGATTTCATCACCACACGCATCGGATGAATGACCTTCATCCTTGATTTTTGTTGAATAGTTCATTCATACATGCACACTTGGGGGCATATTATCTAACACATCCCCCATCATATTATCATAGGTGCATCTCTCATCTCTACATTGTCATACATCAATATCCTAGCTTAGACATACTCATCACATGTTTTAGCATCATCATTACCCGATGACACACTCTTGTTCTTTGGTTCACACTTGACTATTGAGGGCATACTACACATGAACCCCACACACTGCACACTAGGTATTACACATTATTGTCTTTACACATCTCACGTCATGTCTTGCATTATACATTATACATTATATATTTAGACTATATTATTTTGACCATTTCACACCTATACATCATACATCATATTAGTCTTCATCATACATGCATCACACTCTCATGGTATACAAGTATAGTGTTATATACTACCCATCCTACATACTACACTACTAGTCTATCTACACATATTGCATTACATATATCACGTATTTACACATTTTTCACATCATATGGTCATTTATTATCATTACAGATACTACATCTTCTACGAGCTGCACTCACTACCCTATGACACACTTTAGTTCCTTGATCCATACTTGATCGCCAAGGGTTTAGAAATCAAATGACCTTATCACTCCCACACGTTCATCAATTGACCTTTTATCATGCAACATTCCTAGGTTAGTGACATACGCTATAGGTTAAATGGTCACCTACTCCTTCATTTTTTGCTTCTTCACAATAAAAATCTAAGAACCTTGGCATGCTTCCTCAAAGGTCCCTTTTGTTTCCTCATAAAAATATAGACATCCATCCACCTAAGATCAAATAAAGTAATGACACATCATCTATCTTAGGACCACCTTCATCTCTCATAGAACCAATTCCTTCATCCAAGAAATCACAACCAATAAATCAACCTAAATCAAAACCATCTAATATTTCTCTAAAATTTAATCATTCTTTTAAAACATCAAACATCACTATATCGAATCCAATATATCCAAACCTCGAAGCGATAAGACTCAACCTTCAACATCTAAATCATCTCACACACCTACATCCACCTCTTCTTCTAAATCAAAAACCAAATCTAAGACTTCAAAAACTTCTCACAAAGACAAGTCACCTCTCAATACTTTAGTCAAATCATAAGCGAAGGTCCTTCAACACTTGCTTTAAATTTCCGCCATCACACTCCCTCCTATCAAGGCCTTTGATCCACATAGTAAGAAGCCATTTTGGTTTGACTTCCAACCTAATTTATGCTTATCATCGTACCCCAAGACACGACACAAAACATTGTAAACACTTCAAACCATTGTCCATATCATTATTGAGGAGGATGACCTTCTTCTTGAGACAAATTAAATTTCTCCTTATACCTCCTCTTCCATGACCACTTCAACATCTACAACTTCATCCACCAAAACACACAAGTCCTCCAATTCATCACTAACCTACGTTGCCATCCCACCACTAGCCAAAGATTATTCTAAGGATGCCCCCTTTATTCTTTAATTTTGTTCGGATATCCACTCGATCGGGTCCACATGACTCTAAACCAACAACCCAATCAAAATCAAAGACCTTTGTTATTATTCCTCCTCCTAAGGATCTTACCTCATCCGCACCCCCATTGAAACCTAATGTTGCGATCACACCTCCTCCAAGTGAGCCCACTTCATCTTCATCTACATAATCATCAAAACCTAAGGTTTCTATCTTAACCACCCCTCAGCCTATTGATAAAGCATTATCAAACAAATTCATCAGGCCCGATTAAGATGTCACTTTATGATCTCATCCAAAGCTCTCTAGACCATAGGCAGACTCTCACCAAAGCCTTGAAACACATCCCAACATCTAGTGATGAGACTCGGCCTTTTTATTTCCTTGTAGGGGCACTTACAAATTTTAATTCCATCTCTTTTGATGATGTCGAGATCCCAAACATTCCACCTGAGGAACATGACCTCCCCCTTTTCATCATGGTTAGAGTCAATGACACCTTCATTAAATGATCTATGATTGATAATGGGAAAATATCAACATCATTCCATCACATACCTTCAAGGTCAAGATCCTTGAATCCACTGTCGCCCAAACACCCATGGTCCTCTGTGAATTCAATGATGTTATCGCTCTCCCCTTTAGAATGATTATCCTTCCTATCTGCGTTGGTGAGAAGCTCCTCCACTAAGTCTTCTATATCATATAAGGGGGTTTTAATATAATGTCCTTCTTGGATGACCTTGGATTCATACTATGTGTTGCGTTCCTTCCATGCTTCATCGTTACATCAAATATGAACACAAGGGAAAGATATTGACACTCCCCAATGATGCTTCTCCCTTCAAAGCATGTAACATGACCTATTGACCCAATGATGTCCTCATTCCCAAAATGATCCATCTCTTCATCCAAGCTTCCCAACGATGATTCCTTAGACAAGGTCATGGAAAAACTTATGTTGGGGGAGTATCGCCTTCTTATGCTTAACACCTTCCACACACCTTAGAAGATCTTAAAAAGCTCCAATGTATCAACCTAATGTCGGGATACCATTCCTTTCATCCCACCTCATCTTTGTACCAATCTCATCTATGGTGGTGTTGATTCCCCTTCTTCTCACATCAATGATCATCCTCACACCAAACTATATCTCACCATATATGATGCTTATGGACGTAGATCCTCCATATTCTCCATCCCATGAGGTTATGGCTTCCTGTCCATCACTTACAAACAATCCTTCACCCACACCTATCTTCATTGTTGTGTATGGGGTAGGAAGGATTTCAATGAATCCACCATCGATATCAACATTTGGGACTCCCCGAGAGCTTCACATTCTCAAAGGGGATTTGTATGGGAATTATGAGCATGGTGCACATGACTTTGTTATCGATCTATGTTGTAAATCTCATGAAAAATTCATATTAGGTTATCAAGAACAACTCGTTGATCCCATCTCACCATATATGATGCATTGACACATGTGGAAATAAGATTAAGCAACATGCAGGGTTCGAACTAATAATAGGATTAGATTTTGTGTTGAAAATATAAGATAATCTATTATTAGGCTAAGTTTGCAACATGCTTCGAACTAATAATATTAGAACTTGTGTTGAAAATATAAGCAATCATGGCTATTTGTCTTCCATAGTTATGTATGCGGGATATTTTATTTTTAGAGTGCATGGGAATTGAAGGGAAAGTCCCCACCCTTATATATATGTATTGATTTACATGGCTTTGAGGGTTCAGAGTGATCCATTCGTATGTATTAGAGTTATGTTGTTGATTTATGAGCGCACATGACTTATGACAGTACTATGTGTATGTACTCAAATACTGTGTTTGATGATGAATTAATATGATGGATATTTGTTAGTGATGTCTTTATTCATGGTTCTTATATGATAAATCTGATCTTGATCCTTGTCTAATTAATTATGCTCTATGGTTGTGATCTAGTTCTTGTTATGATTTGCTTTTAATTACTTGTTATGGATATGAAATGGATGAACTTGTATGCTAATATCTTGATGAAGCTCACATAAAAGAGGGACCTGGTACCTTTGTGCACTTCGAGTGAGCATCCAGTTCTCTGGATGAAGTGTCAATGCACCTAGGGTTATAAGTAAGAAAATAAAGACTAAATTTTGGTTTCATTGCCGAGACCTCTTTTCAAGCTTCATCTCATGAGGTTATGCAAGGATGGCATATCGATTGACCCTTGAAGGTATTGAAAGTTGGGTTGAGAGTGGACATGATCAATTTGTGCTAAGATATGGTTATGGACCTGATTTTAATGTGCACCCATGGGTTGAAGACAATCTTTATCATGAGCTTTATGATACATTATTTTGTCATTTTCCAATAGAGTTGTATGATTGGTAGTCTCCTTACACATCAAATAAGGGTTGTTGTTAGAGACCAAAGGTTTGGACACATGAGGTTTATTACACTTTATTTGATGTCGATGAACCTTGGACGAGCGTTGTAGATGATTGGTGGGCTGGTGTTGTGTGCAATTATACTTCAAAGCACGTTGTTTCTACTTATTCTTATTCAGAGGTTGTTGAGTTTGAGCTCTTGTGCGAGCCCATATGATCTTACATACACGTTATTCCTTTAGCAATTAAGATCTTGATAGTGGTATTGGATTTGGAATAGTTACCTATGGCTAGCTAAACCTCACCGCACGTGGGGGCAGGAGTAGGTGTGGTGAAGGATGGTAGACCTTACAATATATAGTGAAAGAGAGGAAAGGAAATTTAAGTATAATGAAGCACGGGAGAGGGAATTGGCAAAGAAGCACGACGTTGAGGAGTCTATGGAGTTGTGAAGGCAGACGATGCACAAAGGATTAAAGGTTCACATAGAGGATGTGGAACCTGAGCATCAGGTACTCCCCATTTAGGAAATCATGGAAGAGAATCCCATTCATCTTCAAATGAGAGTGTGTCAGAAGAGGATATACTAAGGACCGTAGGTGCGCATATGATCCCACCTGGCGACGTTTCCCTTGTGCTTGGTGTTCCAGTTCTTGAAATAGTCATTGAGAACTAGGCTAGTGTTGGTGAGAGAGTAATGACATGTAGATATCACTTTCCTTTGAAAACAAAAGTTCATCAGATGACTATGGCCACGCAGACATCTTCCTTGTTTGGTGGCCTGATTGGTGGTATTTTTTAACACGTTAACAGGGTAGAACGTGGGTGCACTGAACGTTGGTAATACATCTGAAGTAGAAAAAATTCATAGAATGTGGGAGTTTAATATAGTACAACTCTTGGGACTCAGAGCATTACATCTACTAGTCAAATGCCCACTATAGGAGGAGGATCGGGAGGATCAGGAGGCTCATGATCTAGTGGATCTGGTGGCTCTAGTGGTGGAGAAAATTATGTTGGGAATATTGGTTCTAGATCTGGAGGATAGGGACCACAACCCCATCAGCCACAACAAGTTTATTATGATATTTATCTTCACTTGCCAAAGTACATAGGTATTGAGGATGCAACAGAACATGTGAATATATGTGAGATACTATGGCACGCTAAGGGAATTACAACTCATGAGTGTAAGGCAAGTCAGTTTGCTACCACTTTGCAAGGGCACACACATAGTTGGTATAGGAAGTTTAATCCAAATCAAACTAATGTGGATTATAACATGCTACGTGATGTTTTACTAGGTGAGTTCCATACACTTGAGTTTGAATAGAAAATCATCATTGTGTTGAAGGACATTAAGCAGGGCATGAGTGAGAGTGTAAGAGAGTATGATGAATGTTTTAAAAATTTACTATCAAATTTGTCCTATGATATTCACCCAATCCAACATACACAATGGTTTTTCGGTGGTTTGATAATACCTTTTAGAAGGGCACTCTCACATACAACCTTTACATATCCACGCAAAGCTTTGGAGGAAAATTTGCATGATGATGTAGTTAGAAGTGTGGAGACATGAGTTAGTCCATTCTTGGAGGCACATATTACATCTATGGCGAAGAAATTGGAGAAATTATCAACCAATTCATCCCATGCGACATGCAGTGGAATATGTGTTATCCATATTTCTCCCCCGTGCCAAATATTGGATCGACCACGATCCCGCATAAGAGGAAACAAAGTCAAAAGCCAGAAAGAAAAGCCTTCAAAATTGGCTAATTATAAAGGTGTAAGTGGAGAATGCCAAGTGTCAGTATGGCGCTGATTCAAGGGGTGAATAGAGAAAAGGTTTCTAAATGAGCACCAAACTGACGCATGTCCCAGAGGAAAGTGGGGCATCAGGGGAAAAGTTGATTCTTTGCCCCCTTGTTATCTCAAAAGGGGTAAAATTTGCAAAATGGCCCACAACTCCACCTAAGGAAAAAATCAGTGTTAGAACCCGATTCAAAGCCAAGCGGGGAATCAGAGGAAAGGGAAAAGATAAATTGCGGACCCTGTAGGCCCGATTTTTGTTCCAATCTGGCTTGCCACGTATCCCATATCAAAAGGGGACCCATTTTTCAAGTTGTTTTCCTACCCTCATGTACGGACCCGATACAAAATTCAAGGGGCATATCTTTCGACTCAGGGCTCGAAATATTGCAAATCTAATGCCGTTGGAAAGATCTCGGCCTCACCCATGCCATGGAGGTCTGAAACTTTAATTTTGAGGAGGTTAGGTGAAGAAAAATGGAGGAAACATCTTTGGACTTTTAATGCAGGATCTTCTTACCTCAACAACCAGATCGATTTGATCTGTTTCATCATTTCCTCTTCCTTCAAGGCGCCAAACAAAGGATTGATGCATAGTAAAGATGGATTTGGGGAGAGATTTCATCAGAGACATTAACACCGGTAGTTGAGCTTCAACCTACTTTTCCTACTTTTCTCTCTCTTCTTCTTTCAAGTTGAATCTATAAATACGGGGGCAAGATTTATTATAAAGGGTTGTACACTCTTTGTTTTGCAGGCTCCCTTCTCCTCTTAACAAAGGGATTTGTGGGGTTCTAAGCCTTCCATCAAAAATTTCATTATGTTTCTGCCTCTTGGCTACTTTGTAATGGACTGTATCAATCTACAGAGCAATAAAACACGTCTGTGATCGATTTTAGATCCTTTCTTATCTCTTTTGCTTTCATTTGGTCTCCCATTATATATCTGGCTATTTGTGCTTGTTTATTGTATGCATTTTGTTGGTTTGTGTCTATTAGCAAAATAAGTGTTCATCATTCCTTTGGTGCATCACCTGGTAGTTTAGTCATTTCTTATTTCTTATACTCTTTTATCCTTGTCTCCTTGGCAAGTTTTAGATTAGGTATAGAGATAGATCCTCTGCAAATCCTTACGTATGCACCTAAATAGAGGGATAAGGAACCAACCTTTGATCTGGAGAGCTTTTCCATTTTTGTAAGGTCCCACGCCTTGGGAAAAGTTCAATGTTATGCAATCACACCAAATGACTCCTTTAGAAAATTAGACCTGTAGAACTCATTTGGGGGTGTTGTGATTTCACACTAACAGTTTTGGCATGCCCGGTGGGACTAAGAAGTCTCCATCTTATTATAGTAGGGATTGATGTACACTTGCTTATGATTCGGCTTTTAAGAAGCCTTAAAATTGTACATCTAGCGACTCCAAAAGAAACAAATCTACTAGGTTTCAGTAGCCCAAGCTTGGGAGATTCATGAGAAAACCCGGTCTAGAGCAAGGAAAGAAGGTATATTTGAATACTTGCGTCTATCCCCAGGAAGAGAAAGGAGAGGAAGAAGAGTTCAGAGGTCTCCATCTCCACCAAGTAGAACCTTGTCAACACCTCCACCTGCAAGGCCTTTCTTTCAGTCTATAAGGATTCTTAGGCCAATTATAATGGCACAACCAAATCCATATGTCAACTTCACCGGTAGTAGTCCACTCACCTTGAATGCACAAAACCCAGTTCCGATTGCATCATTAAAGAGCATCCCATATTTCCCTAGGGAAAATCAAACTTCTCCTAGTGACCATGTCCAAGATATTGTAAATGTATGTACAATCCACGAGATCCATGAGATGGACATTGCAGTCAAGATGATCACCTCTTCATTTAAAGGGAAAGCTTCACAATGGTTCAGGAGTCTTGAAGCAGGATCTATCCGAATGGAACCAACTATGCATGGCTCTTCATAATCAGTTTGGGGAAAAAGGTGATAACTTGTCTTTGTTGGAGCAACTAACAATAATCAAGAGAGCCCCGAATGAGCAACTGACAGACTTCAACCTCAGATTCCAACGGACCTGGGATAGGATTCCAATAGTAGTAAAGCCCACTAATGAAGGTGCCTTCTTATACTTTCTTAGGGCTTTAAATTCTGATATTTCTCTGATGATTCAGTCAATAGGGGCACTACATTACCTGCAGACCTATAGCCTCTCCATAGGGGCTGAGAACCATTTGATTCAAGCTGAAAAATCACTCCTAGGCCATCCATGCCTCTGTACCCTGAGTTAGGAAGCCCAAATACTAGCCAAGCACCTACATTAGCTCCTATACCCACCCCCAAGAGTCAAAGCTCAACTGAAGCTTCCACTTCATCATCTAATACCTCTAAAGAGCTTCAGAAGTGATGAAGCAACTTCAAAACTTTGGGAATGAGCTAGTGACCATCAAAAGACAATAAGCTCAGAGTTCCAGGCCATACCAACCCCAGGCTCAATATCAAGCTAGACCCCAATATCAGTAGAATAGGCCACCACCTCAGACTGTAAACCAGAGCCAAAACCAAGGACAGCCCCAAGCTGCTAGACCTTTCAAGCCATATGATCCTAACATAGCTTCAACATCAAGAGCATTGGTCCCAAAGATAGAACAATATGGCACATGAATATGATTAGTGCTTTCCATGTGATCAACCACATAACTAATCAACGTGCTTTAATGGTGCTCTAAATCAGGCCTTGATGGTATAAACCAGTATGATGCCACGAGAACCTGACCAAGAGGAAGGTCAGCAATAAGGAGCTCAACAAGGTGGCCCCCCAAATGATACTATGTTTGTCAATTGGCAGGCTGAAGACTTCTGTGGGATGAATCAGTCTCCTCCTCAAGGTGTGGCTACCAACACACAGTCCAAAAGGAGAAATATTAGAGAAGGCCAACCACTAAATGTAGGTGACCCTCAACCTTCCATCGCTCCACAAGGTCCTAGTGCTCCAAGTACAACTCCCAACATGTTGAACCAATCTAGACCACCTTCTAAACCCAGTCAGGCACCGGTTGTAACAACCCATGTGCAAGAAAAAAATGTGTCTGGGAAGGGGCAGAAAAAAGATAGCTCATTCAATATTATTGAGCAGATGAAAAGGACAAGTGTGAACATTTCACTATGGGAGTCACTTGGCCATTCCAAGGCAGAGGGATCTATTGTAGACTGCCATGCAGAATTGGTCAAGTTCAGTTGGCTAGATTTTTTGCATTGCTGAAAACCTAGGCAATCATGAGATAAATCTCCCTCATTTACCGGTGAGGCTCTCGTGTCAAATTTGTCAATAAAAATATGCTAGTATCTATATGGGGGTTTTACTTTAACTATTCAGCTCATGAACCATAGTTGTATAGCTCTGCAGCAAGTAAGCAACTTTGTTTAAGAAAGGAAATATTTATAGAAGAAGGAAATAAGAAAACACAGGGAAGAAATGGGGAAGATGTGCAACCCAATCAATAGATAACAGAGTTGATTGCATGCACATAGAAGAAACCAATAGATATCAACACACAAAATTATAAGTAAAGGAAACTCTAGATCTAGATCTAAAATAACGCAAAGTTTATTAGAAGATCTAAGATAGAAAGCTAGAAACAAAATGCACCGTGACACAAAGTTCTCCGGAAACTGCTCCTTTATATTCCTTTGCTTCAAGTGGCTATCAGGGGTTTCAGCACAAAGTCTGGAACACAAGAATGTTGCTTATAAATTTTGATCATTAACCCAAAGGTTCTTCTTCTACTTATAGAATGTAGAAGGGAAAGTACAAATGGAAAACTCAACTGAACTGAAACATAAACAAGAAGTAAAGATGACATCTGACAATCATCCTCCTCTAACTTCTCCTCAAGTGACACATCTATCACTTAACTAATAGAATCGTTCCACATAACTTAAAGCAATGGTTTCAAAACCAATAACTTTAAAGTTTTACAATTTCATCCGGGAACGTGGAAAATAGAAGAAGAAAGAATAGAAGAAGAAAGTCATGCCAGCTATAACATTTATATCTTCTTTTTGTTCTGATACTGAATATACTTGTCAAACATGTAATTTAGCATCTTCCCATCTGTCTTAGCCACAACTTCCTTTTCTATCCTGAACTACAGCAAGCCTTCATTCAATACTCTGATACATGCTTCCACATCCTCCAAGCTCGGCCCGAACCTCACAATATCCGACTGCAGTGCCACCAGTCTGCTGATGGAATTCATCATGAAAGGCTTAGTAGCTCCATCAATTCTCCCCTACACCATCAGAAGAGACCCTTCCAGGGAATTAGGCACTCTGTTAGGAATGATCCATGTGTGTATGAAGTAACATTCCCAACCACTTCCTCATGAGTGAAAGCAATGATATTGTCTGCAAAGAGGATGCCATACTCTCAAGTGTTTGCATCCTCTACAACATAATTATACAGATCTCCAAACAGAAAGATACATCAAACTCTAGCTGCTTCCCCTTCTCAACTGATCCGTCAGGCAGTACAATTTGTTCTACAACCAACACTTCTCCCAGCAGCTTATTGATTTCGGCCAAAGTACTCAGGTTACTCTCAACAACTGTGTTCATATCTACTATGCTTGTCACCAGTTGTTTTAGCTGATCTGCTGCATCTTTCATAACCTTCAGGTGGGCAAGCACCTCTCTGAGTTGTACAGAAGCTTGACGAATGATCAGACTTTTCCATTCGTCGATAGCTTTTACCTGGTTGCTTGCATCTTCCATTTCCTGCATCAAATGATCACTCACCTGCTTCTGCGCTGAAATGGGATGAGTGTAAGATTTAGCAACCTTGGCAATGATCTCGCATAACTGAGATACCTACTTCTGAAGTTCAAATTTCTCCGTCTCTTCTTTTCCAAGCCTAAGGAATAGAGCATCTATCAATGTTTGTGTATCCTACTTCAATCCTTCTATAGTGGCTTAACCTATGGGTACTCTGGTCACTGTTACGTCTTTTACCGTGAGCTCATCCTCTTTCTTCCCTTTCGCCAAAACTGACGTCTCAACAAACTTCTACCCCGACTCCTCGATGATCAACCTTGAAGTTACCTTAGCAACTTTAGGTTTTCTATCTTTTCTACCTAGACTCGGGAGCAGCTTGCAAGTCGTGTTCCTCCAAGTTCATTTCTACTCTAGCTTCTGGAACCAACTGCGAAGTTAACCATTCTAAGAAATTACTTCTCGAGAATGAGAAATTGCTGAGTGTACTACTATCTCCCACTCTGATTCCTCTCCATCAGAAACTACTACAATGTTGTGGCTACCATCCTCTGAATCATCCAAAGACAAAGCTCTTTCAAACTCTGTTATCTGTAGCTTCAACGTTTCTTCAGGATCAGTGCTGAATGGAGTGGCTGAGGAGAGAAGATGAATGTTGTTGGATTCAATTGAGGAATGGAAGTGTCCTGCTGAGGTGCAACAATCGGTGAAGTACTGGATGTTGGAGAAGCCGAACTAACGTCATAGCCATGGAAGTGATCTTCTCCTTTGATTGAGACCTTCTGTGTACTTTCATCTTCTCGGGCCTTCTGTTGCTTTCTCCTCCGTGCTTCCTCTTGAGGGAATCTCTTGCACCGAAGTTGCCCGTGACTTGATTCATCAATGCTTCATCAAGGCAATATCCCTTCATCAACAACCAGTTTGAAGTATTCACCAGAATGGTGGCAGACCTTTCCTCAATCGTATGGCAGCCCCCTACGTTCTCTTGAAGTACAACTCTATCTCCTCCCATTTGATGGTATGTGTCAAGTAACACAGTCCCATCATCTTTAAGATCCATAGGTATCCGTGCTAATCCAAAGTCAAACACTTGCCATGCTTGATAGCCTGCTGAAATCTTTCTTTCTAACCTCGTACTCACTTTTGCACTTCATCCAGAAATATTCTAATGAAGGCACATGTGCGTACTCTGGGATATCATCTTCCTGGCTACTCCAAATGGATCAAAGTTCAACCGTCTTTGGAAATAACTCTTGCTCATACTCGAGATAAAATTTCCGCCTCCATCCCTCGAGCTCCATGAATGCTCTGGCAGCTATAATGACCCACAGTGATTGGAAAGAAGCCCGTAGACTTGTGCCATTTTGACTGAAGGTCATGCATCTCCACAAGTTGTCTGCTCAGCTCCATGGTGATCAATCTATAATTCAGATATCTTGGTAGCTTAACCGGTTCTCCAGAAAATCCGGTGGTGACCCTGAGGTATGTGAAATCTGCAAACTAAATGAAGAGACTACCAATTTTGGACACAACTTCCCACGCTTCTTTGCTCACCCTATTAGCCTTTAGGTCCCTGTCTAGCCTGCAAATGAATTCGTAGAAGAATCCATCATTGACCACTTTGAAATCTTTCGCATGCGCAGGTATAGTAAGTTGTGGGTAGCACTCGAAAATGGGGTCCTTGGAAAGAACACCACATCTATCCAGCTTGGAGAAGATGCCTTGTGAAGCTGCTGCGTATACCAAATAGGAAGTCATTTTGAAGCTGAAAGTACGCTTCACATTCCGGAGTTGCTCACCAATGTTATTGCTAATGATTTCTGACCAATTGATTATTGAATCCGCTTTGTTGATTTCAATGGTCCTGATGAAAGCATACATCCATGTGCGGAAGGTGTGAGCGTTTGCTTCGCCATTTATCCTGCATAACAATTTGGCAATATCGTCTACCTCTTGTACCAGATTGGACCGCGGAAGAGTTCTTAGAAAATTGGAAGGAGATATGGGCTTCTTCATGTATTTTTTTGTTCATTATGTTCATGTAGTCAACTCTATGCTTCTCCCACCTATTGCCGACATCTTGTATGCTAATAGAAGTCACCACCTTTCGTGTCGGAATCTTCAAACAATAATTGATGAACTTTGCGTCCAACCGGATTATTGTTTTCCCCGTAGCATCTCGGACTGATCTAGATGATGGATGGTAAGACCTAGCACACTCCATAATGAACTCTGGCAACTGAGATGTGTATGGAAACATTGCAACTCGAATAAATCCACTACTTTTAACTGCACACATGAGGGAATTCTTTCTGCTTTTGGATCTGTCAATCAAATTCGGAAAGAGGTTCCGGACCTAGATCTATGTCTCCAATGTCTACAAATTTAGAAGTGATGCATGACTCTATTGTGCTTTCTTTTTCGTCCCTCTTTGTCATGGTTGTGTCTATCTTTGTCTGAACAATTCTTTTTCTCCTTATTTTGTCGAATTCTTCAAAACTGGTGCAGATCTAGATAATTCTTCAAATTCGGAGGATATGTTCAATGTATTGGACATTGATTTAATCTCCCTTTCTCTTATAAAGCACTTGTAATGAATTCCTACAATTAATTCGAGACAAATATGGCAACCGAACATGAACAATGAATTTTTATCATAAAAATCTGCATAATTAAAGCTTGCTGCCCCAAAATTTGATGTTTTATTTACATGCAAAGCAAGCATGAATTTTACCAACTTCACCTGAGCACCTGTATCACTTATGCAAATAATTATCCAAACACAAATCAACCTCCTTCAACCTATGCGCCAAAATTGGAAGCTTTCAACATTAATTTCACCTTTTTCTGAGCAAAAATTCTCTTCAAAAGGGGCGCACTTTTCCTCTGGGTTGCACTTCTCTGCTTGTGAATTAATTAATTCATCCTTATGGCAGCCCCTACTTATATAATCCTCATGATTCTATAATTAATTAATGCCTTTCCTATTCCTGACAATTAATTAATTAATAAGCTTCACTCTTCAAATGGGCCGCCTATTTTGTGCATGCTCATGGCTGCCATTAAATAAATTAAATTTATTTAATTTTAGACTTCTGCTTCGAGTTAACTCAAGCCTCACAGTATGCTTTGACCTTAGTCACTGAAAATAGAAATTAATTTAATCATTTAATACTTTAAAAAGTATTATTTCTCTCCCAAACGAGGTGCACTTTTTGACATGAAGGGGCTGCATTAAATAAATATTATTTATTTAATTTTAGAATAGTCTATTTCCAACTTCCTTTTGTCCATTTACCTCTGTTGACTTTTCCACAAGCCTGGGCGCCAAAATTGGAAGAGAAATTAATTAAATTAATTAATTTAAGGCTGCCTTTATTTTCCTAAAGGGGTTGCACTTTTTGACACAAAGGATTTCTATTTTTAAAAGTCACATGATAATGAGAATATTTACCCTGCAAGGCAGCCCTGAAAATCCCATGATTCACGTAAGTGATTTTACTTTCATAATGGGATTATTTACCCTATAAGGCAGGAAATAAAATCTCATGATTCACTTAAGTGATTTTTCTTTTATTCCACACTGGGAATTTTTACCCTGCAAGGCGGTAAGAAATTCCCACCGTACGCCTCTAATTTTCCCATTGTGACTTAAGTGGCATTGCTCCCATGGAAAAAAGTACCCTGCTAGGTAGGTATAAAATCCCCACCTGCCTGCTACTTTCAAAAATCTCATGATCCACTTCAAACCCCCTTATTCCAAAAATGCAGCTAGCCCAGAAGGAGCTTTTTGGTGCACGACTTCATCTTTTCCAAGAGAACCAAACCTCCGATGGCAAATTCCTTCTGGCACAACGTGCATATGTGATCTCCAGATACTCCAGGCCAAGAATCAGGCCAAACCGGCAAAGGAATTAATCCAGAGAAATTTCACAGAAAACGAAACGAGAAAACACAAAAACACAAAAAGTTGCCAGAAGTCACAAATAAAGCCCAGGATTCATTCATGATTAAAACCCTACTGGTATATGGGAATAATGACAAGTACGATCACAACAGGGTTAAACCGGAGCACAAATTGCCTCAAATGGGGCTTAAAATAATTAAATACAAATTTTCCGTTGGCAAACCCCAACGACAGAATAAAATAATTTTGGGCATCTGGGTATTTGGTGAAAATGGCTAATATGGATCCTTGGGAATATCTTGACATAATACAAGAACTTTCTGGCAATAAAAACACAAAACAACCCATTATTTTAAAAGTATGAAATTTTTTTTTAATAGGGTAGTCTCATATTTCAAGTTTGAAATCTGGGACACCAAGTTCAAACCACCCCCTAACCAAGAAGAGAGAGTGCTTGCCAATGCGGTTCAACTAGGAGAAACCATGGAGAACAACAAGGTAAAAACATGAGACCTCCTCCAAACTATGTCTCATTGATTATTGGAGACAAATTGGTGCACAATTGTATGATTGATTCTGGGCTAGTAATTCTGTGATGCCCAAACAAATAGTTGATCAATTGGGTCTCCAATATGAACTCATCTCTAGAGGAGGGACAACAGTGACTACTGTGGGAATCATCAAAGATATGAGTCTCACCCTAGACATTTGCCCTAATGTGATTGTTTTGCAAAACGCGTCAATTATAGATTTGTCACCGCATTTTGCTTTGTGTCTATCCAGGGATTTCACTGCCAAAATTGGGGGCTACCTATATGCTGATTGGTCACATATGCTCTTTAGAAAAGGTATGGAGCGAAGGCCACAATCAGATCTGAACCTATTGTTGATTATCATATTGAATCCTATGTGCCTAGCCCAATCAACGTCAACTGCTCAGCTTTTAATCAAGAGGACCTCCTAAGCACTTCTGAAGAAAATACCAAGGTGGGATGTATCCCAAACTTGACTCTTGATGATTGGACCAACAAAAGTCATGCTTTTGACCCCTATATGGAGATGGAAGAATCTGAGCTAGGTGTCTACTACCTACATGAAGAGAACCACCCTCTTCCTAACCTAATTAAGCCAGAATGCAAGGATGACAATGAGGTATGGCAATTGTTCTTTGATGGCTCAAGGAGTAGACAAGGAGCTGGAGGAGGAGCCATGATTGTGTCCCCCAGAGGTATGAGATATTATTCAGCCTTCAGATTCCAGTTTTCTTGCTCAAATATCACTTTTGAATACGAGGCTTTAGTCCAAGGTCTTCAAGAGCAAGGGTATGGGATCAAGAACTCATGGAGGATTTCAAATCAAGTTCAAAGGACTAAATGTTGTCAAAAATGACCTTTCACTCTACAAGAGTAGGGTATGGGATCTCATGGAGGATTTCGAGGCCTTCAATATTGTGTCCATACCTAGAAGGAGAATGAAGGCAGCAGACTTGTAGCAGTCCGAGGGCAACGTTTGATGTGGTTGACAACATCAAAAGAGACAGAGAACAACCACATATCCATGTGGTTGTGAGGCCAGCAGTGCCAGATAATAATACATGTTGGCAGGTGTTTGAGAATGATCAACAAATCATTAACTTTCTACAAGAAGAATCTGAATTCTTAGCTATAAACCAGAGCAGACTAGAGCAGTAAAGACAAGAATCAAATAAGATAGTACAGTTGCATAAAAACAAGCTTCCCAAAGGCTTAGTGACACTGGAATCTATTTTCAATCCTAATGATCAATTTAGAAAGGAGAAGGCTAACATGCATATCAAAGGAGAAGATTCAAAGTCAATCCCAGTTGGAGAAGACAAAACACTTCAAATTGGCAAGGTGGCCACCAAGCAAGAAAGGTATGAATTCATACAACTTTGCCAAGAATTTCCTGATGTGTTTGCTTAGAGTTATGAAGACCTAAGAGGGTTCAATCCAAAGCTAGCACAACACACAATCGAACTAGATCCAGTTGCTCAGCCCATCAGGTAGAAGTAGAGACCAGTCAACCCACATATAGAGCCTTTGATGAAGAAGAGTTGAACAAACTAATAGAGGAAAGCATCATATTTCCAATCAAACACTCAAGATGGGTTGTAAATCTAGTCCCATTCAGGAAGAAAAATGGAGAAAGTAGGTTGTGTGTTGACTTCAGGGATTTTAACAGAGCCTCCCTCAAAGACCACTACCCACTCCCTTCAATTGAGCAGATCTTGCAAGTAGTGTCTAGTCGAAAGGTTCTCCCTCCTAGATGGCTACTTAGGGTACAACTAGATCATGGTGAAAGAAGATGATCAATTCAAAACAACTTTCACTACCAAATGGGGCACCTATGCATACAAGAAAATGTCGTTTGGATTATCCAACGTCGGAGCCACTTTTCAAAGGGCAATGGATATGGCATTCAAGGGGTTGATCAACAAAATAGTGTTGATCTATCTGGATGACATTACGGTGTTTTCCAAGAATGCAACAGACCACCTTTCCCATCTAAGGTAGGTGTTCCAACGATGTAGAATTTTTGGGGTGTCACTGAACCCCAAAAAATGCATATTCTTGGCCCATGAAGGCAAGCTTTTAGGCCATATCGTATCAAAGGAAGGATTGACAATCAACCCAGAAAGAGTTCAAGCAATAAGAGCATTACCATTGCCAAGTCACAAGAAGGCTCTTCAAAGCTTCTTGGGAAAAATCAATTTTGTCCGTAGGTTTGTTCCAAACTTTGTTGCCCTTGTTAAGCCAATAACATTGATGTTGAAGAAGAGCTTAACATTCAGGTGGACAACTGAAGGAAAAGCAAGTTTTGAGGCTATCAAAGAAGCCATATCACAAGCCCCAACTCTTGTGAACCCAAATTTTTCCAAAGACTTCATACTATATGCCTTCGGTGGCAGCAACACAATTTCTATAATCTTGGTGCAGCAGAAAACAAAGAAAGTACAGAATAGCCAATTGCTTTCTTTAGCCAGAGTCTGAAGATTATGAGGTGAGGTACTCCTTCATTGAGAAGTAGGTCCTGGCAGAAATCAGAGGATTAAATAAGTTTAAGCATTTGGTTTCAAACAACAAAATCCAACTATTGGTCTCCCATGCAGAGTTAAAGAATTCCTTCTCAACAAAGACCTTAATGAAAAGCACGCAGGATGGATCACCTGTGTCATGGAATATGACATTGAGATCAAGGTCACCAAGCTGGTCCATGGGAAGGGGTTGCATGAACAACTAGCCTCAGGTTCGCAAGATGAAACAGACAGTGAAAAGGAGGTTGTTCTTGTTCTACAAGATGATCAAGAAGAAGGGAGAGATGATGTACCTGCTCCTTGTTGGACCCAAGACATGGTGCACTTCCTTCAAATAGGCATGTGTCCTCATGGGATGGGTAAAGCAAAAGGAGACATTTCAGGTTACAGGCCATCCCATATGTTCTTATCGATGATGTCTTGTTCAAAAGAGACATCAATGGCATTCTGCTGAGATGCATTGAGACAGATCAGGTGGAGAGAGTGCTACAAGAATTCCATGTTGAAGCAGCTTGGAGGCCATTTTTCTCCAAGAGTGACAACACTCAAAATCATGAAAGTAGGATATTATTGGCCCAGAGTGTTTAGTGACTTCTACACATGGATCAAAAGGTGCAAGAATTGTGCAATTTTCAAAGGCAAGGAAAGGCTAGCAGCACTTCCATTACACCCAATCTCAGTCGACCAACCTTTCATGCAATGGGGATTGGACTTCATTGGAGTCATCAATCCAAACTCAAGCCAAGGTCACAAATGGATCCTGACAATGGATGATTATTTTACCAAATGGACCGAGGCAATGGCACTCAAGGAAGCAAATGAGTCTAGTATCTTGGATTTCTATGAAGGGATAGTGACCATATTTGGAGTGCCAGCCACCATCATATCAGATAATGCATTAGCATTCATAGGTTCCAAAATCACAGGATGGGCTGTTAAGAATGGGACTTATTTGAGTACTTCATCAAACTATTACCCTCAAGGTAATGGCCAGGCTAAGTCCACAAACAAAAACCTGCTAAAGATCATCAGAAGAACTAAAAGTAGCAATGTTTTCCAATTGTCTACATTGGAGGGTGAAGAGTTGCAAATTCTAGTAAATGGGATCTATCTTAAGCACTGCTACTAAAAGGGGAGTTCTCACCCTATACATATTAGTTTTGTTTTCTCTTTCCTCTAAGTGCTTATGTAGATTGTCTTGTTGTAGTGTAGATTGCTTTTATCCTAAGCGCTTTGCACACTCTACATGTTCCATGTGGAGCATGTATGATTTCAAATTTTGTATATAGTGTGGTGTTGTTTTGTGGCTTTTGTGCAGTCCATTCAAAGAGACAGATGAAGCCTTGGGTTAAAACAATTTTCTACTCTTAGAAACCTTCATTTTGATATTTCTTATGAAAATTGGGAGTGCAAGCAGTCGGGCTAGTGAATCAGAGGAAAAATTAGTATCAGACTGTCTTTCTCGACTCCATGCCCAACGGATATGACAAGGCAATTGGTCTTTTCATCTAGCAGGTAAATACCCCTGTGAGTCACCAAATTGTTATCCATATTTTGCCCCATGCCAAATATTGGATCGACCATGATCCCACATAAGAGGAAACATAGTCAAAAGGCGGATAAAAAAGGCTTCAAAATTGGCTAAGTATAAAGGTGTAAGCGGAGAATGCCAAGTGTCAGTATGGCATTGATTCAAGGGGTGAATAGAGAAAAGGTTTCTAAATGAGTGCCAGATGATGCATGTCCCAGAGGAAAGTGGGGCGTCGGGGGAAAAGTTGATTCTTTTCCCCCTTGTTATCTCAAAAGGGGTAAAAGTTGCAAAATGGCCCGTAACTCTGCCCAAGGAAAAAGTCAGCGTTAGAACCCGAGTCAAAGCGAGAGAATCGGAGGAAAGGGAAAAGATAAATTACAGACCCATAGGCCCATTTTTGTTCCAATCTGGCTGCCACGTGTCCCATATCAAAAGGGGACCCATTTTTCAAGTTGTTTTCCCACCCTCCTATACGGACCCGATAAAAAATTTGAAGGGGCATATCTTTCGACTCAAGGCTTGAAATATTGCAAATTTGATGCCGTTGGAAAGATCTCAACCTCACCCATGCCATGGAGGTTTGAAACTTTAATTTTGAGGAGGTTAGGTGAAGAAAAATGGAGGAAACATCTTCGGGATTTCAATGCAAGATCTTCTTGCCTCAACAACTAGATCAGATTTGATCTGTTTCACCGTTTCCTCTTCCTTCAAGGCACCGAACCAAGGATTGATGCAATAAAGACGGATTTGGGAGAGATTTCATCAGAGGCATTAACAAATGGTGGTTGAGCTTCAACTTGCTTTTCCCGCTTCTCTCTCTCTTCTTCTTTCAGGTTGAATCTATAAATACGGGGGCATGATTCATTGTAAAGGGTTGGACATTCTTTGTTTTGCAGGCTCCCTTCTCCTCTTAGCAAAGGGATTTGTGGGGTTCAGGCCTTCCATCAAAAATTACATTACGTTTATGCCTCTTTGCTACTTTTTAATGAACAAAATCAATCTACAGAGCAATAAAACATGTTTGTGATCCATTTTAGATCCTTTCTTGTCTCTTTTGCTTTCATCTAGTCTCCCATTATATATCTGGCTATTTGTGCTTATTTATTGTATGCATTTTGTTGGTTTGTGTCTATTAGCAAAATAAGTGTTCATCATTCCTTTGGTGCATCACCTGGTAGTTTAGTCATTTCTTATTTCCTACACTCTTTTATCCTTGTCTCCTTAGCAAGTTTTAGATTAGGTATAGAGATAGATCCTCTACAAATCCTTACGTATGCACCTAAATAGAGGGATAAGGAACCAACCTTTGATTTGGAGAGATTTTCCATTTTGCAAGGTCTCATGCCTTGGGAAAACTTCAATGTTATGCAATCACACCAAATGACTCTGCCTTAGAAAAGCAAACCTATAGAACTCATTCGGGGGTGCTATGATTTCACACTAACAATATGGTGTACATATTGTGAGGTAGAAGGACATACTAAGGATAGTTTCCCTCGTAAATTAGTGTGTGCCATGTTACTAAATTGTGATATCTGTCACTTAGACCATGATTCAAGTAGGTTCCCTTTGTTGCATCGTGTGATCTACAAGAATGTGTTTTCTTACTGTAAGACTATAAGTCATATACTCATGACACAAAGAACTATAGATTAATTGATCAAATTCATGTGGCTATTGAGATTGGTGTGTGTCGGATTAGTATCACAAATAGCTCTAAGGAACAAGGTGAACATCATAATCGTAATCATAATAAAGGGCTCTCTGATTGAGGTGGCAGAGGTAGAAGTTACCACAGAGGATTCAAAGGTTGAGGTCTCGGTGGTGGAAGAAGTGACTTCCCTCATGGAACTTTTTTTACTTAAGGATCACCTGATCATTACAAGTGTAAGTTCCCTCAGAACTCGGTTTGTTCATGGTGTGGAAAGCAACATAAGTTTGAGGAATGCATGGATGTATACGATCACATGAGCAAGAACTATAAGAAGAATGATAAGGGTGCAAGAGTGATTAAAGTACAATGCACTATGGGAGATTAGTGGATGCCAAAGTTAACACTTGATCTAGAGATGATACATGTGTTGGTGACTACATGCGCTGAGGCTATGCACTCTTGCGAGGTTTCGAAGTGGAAGCCTATTATTACAAAGCAGGAGGTTATATATGTAAAGTATCCAGATCTTTCCCATCAAAAGGAGATTTATCAAGAAACAATGGATGTCATTAGATATTTGTAGGGTGAAATTCAAGGCTTAAAGGAACAAGCGTGTGTGATGGAACGTGCAAAAAGGTTGAGCTTCCATAGATGGATGTAGATGGCCTAAAGGAGGTATGTAAGATGTTGTGTCAAGAGAATACCATTCCATTGTTAGGTGAATGGTTGAGAGAGAAATTACCATGCACTAGACCTAAGCACGAGAGATAAATATTGCATGTTAATTTACCTCCTCACAGTCATGAATATGATAAGGAAATTACATTGAATGCAATTGTTGATGGGTGGATCTTAAGTTATATGATGATTTATATAGGTGAAAAAGTTAATGTACTCACCTTAGATGCTTGGAATCAGATGGGGAGACCACCATTGCATCCCTCCTCAAATGTGTTGTACATGGCGAACAAAACGAGAGCTAATCCTATTAGAGTGTTAAAGGATGCCACTATTATAATTCAAGGGGAAAGTTAGCTAGGGAGTTTTTAAGTATTGGATCTCAATGAGGCAGATAGTTTCCTTATGTTACTTGGGCACCCTTTGTGTTATGCAAATAATGTTGATCTACGCTTTAACAAAGGATACATCAGTTTTAAGAATAAGGAAGAACATGTAATTATTCCCTTGATAGATGCAAAGGTTGCACCATATGTAGATCCCTTGAGTGAAGAATATTTGAATAGGATATATGTGTGCACATTTAGAGACCCTGAAGTGCTTGAGCCATCTAAAGAAGGTGTTATTTAGTGGGATGATGCTCAATATATGAGTGATATAACCAGCGTAGCCTATGACAACTGGGCACATGGAATGTATGAAATTGTCGGGTGGGAGATGAAAAGTATAGTTACTCACATTATCAGGTTGTGCACTATTATGTGCTTGGGTAACAACCAAGTACCGAGGTACATTGGTGAAGGAAATCACGACATAAATCTGTGCACTATGGAAGCTCAGTGGAAGAATGAAAGAGATAGATGAAATATTCTAGTATATGCCTTGCGTGGGACAAAGTAGCACACCAGTGGATTATACACAAAGATAATATTTTAGAATGTTGCGAAGTTAGAATCACTTTCTCTACCATATTTCTAAAGAGTAATGCGCCTACTAAAACATGTGAATTTCATGGGAAGTCCCTTGCCTCACATCACGTTCAGTGATAGTGAGAGACTCTAGATGGAGGGATAGGAGGCTCTACCACCCTCTCTGTGGGTACATGAGTTATGCTTCACATTACGTGGCTACGTGCGCATGGTATGTCTATGCAAAATTGAATAGGGAAACATGGAATTGGCATGAAATTACTACAGGTATTATCTAGACCTTTGACTATTTTTCTACTAAACCTCCAGTGAATGAAGCATTACGCTTTGAACTGCCTTACTACGGATATAGTGCAAAGGCCGAGGAGCTCATTTAAGAGTTTTTAGGTGAGCCAAACTTAGAGGCGTGCTTTGATGAAGAAGAGATAGATGAAGAATAGCTTGGGCATGCCTGGTTAGAGAAAGAGAAGGGTAAGCTAGTTTACATGATTGAAGATGAGGAAGTTGAGAATCTAGATGTTGATCACATTGATGGTACACGTGAGGTCTTATAAATTGCATATGAGAAGGTGCACACGTATCATGAGCCCATGAAAAGAAAGAAGGTCAACATTGAAATTGATGCAGAGCCTAAAGAGGCCATTATTGGTGACTATTGGTCTGAACAAGAGGTTGCAAAGATAATTGAACTTCTACATGAATTTTAAGACTTATTTCTTAGAGGCTATCATGAGTTAAAGGGAGGCTATCAAGTTAAAGAAAGGTACATGCGTAGTTAGCAAGAGGCTCTACAGGATGAATCAATATGTCATTAAAGTAAAAGAAGAGATTGATAAATGCTAGAATTTGGAATCATTGAGCCCATTGAGGAGTCAAAGTGGGTTAGCCCTATGGTAATAAGCATTAAAAAGATGGTAGGATATGTGTGGATTACAAGGAGTTGAATGATGCTCGTTTGATATACCCTTTCTCATACCTTTTACAAAGGAGATCTTAGACGGTGTTATAGGGCATGAAATATACTCATTTACTGATGGATTCTCTGGTTATCATCAAGTGCGGATTTCTAAAGAAGATCGGGAAAATATAACTTTCACCACTGAATGGGGAAACTTTACGTACACAGTTATGTCTTTCAGATTGAAGAATGCACCTGCAGTATTTTGGCACATTATTGTGCAAGTATTTAAAGAATTCATTCATAAGTTTTTACAAGTCTACTTGGATGATTGGACTGTATATGGGTTAGTAAAGGACCACTGTGAAAATTTAAGACTTATGTTCTAGAGGTGTTGAAAGTTAAACATCTCTCTCAACATTAAGAAGTGCATCTTTGTTACACCCTTTAGGACTTTCCTGGGACACATCATATGTAAAGAAGGCTTGTTGGTAGATCTTGCTAGGGTCACCATTATTCTGGGATTAGAGGAGCCTACCAATCATAGTGTTTCACCAAATTTTTGCTGATAATGAAACTGATTGTGTGAGCTTCCTTTGGCTAGGAGGAACTACCTATAATGCAAAGTAAGACCACAAGATATAGTTAATAGAAAAGGTTAGTGGATTTCTTAGTGTGAGCTAGATCTAGGAAGTGTGATACTTCCTCACCGGTTGTCAATCCACTGATATATAACTCAATATAAAATAACTCAATATGCAAATAAAAAATCTAATGCTAGTGTTCTTATTTAGGTATCTCAGATTACTATCAGTGTCAATCTAATTAAATGCTTAATAATCTAACTGGTCAAGGTCTTGGGTTAGGTAGTAGGTTATGTAGGTGGTCTAATGGTCACAGACAGGGTCTGAGTAACATATGGTGTAGTTTGGGTTGATTTTGGATGATTAGGAAGTTTGTTGGTTTAAGGCAGTTTACAAGCACAGAGACCAACGTCAGTTAGGGTGTGACCGATGACAGTTCAAGATAACCGATATCGGTTACTGTAGATAATAGTAGAATGTCAAAAGTGGGTGTCTAGGCTCTCTTTGTGTCTACACAAATAGTGGGAATGTTTATGTTGAGGTTGTAGGTGGGGTATTAGGTTTGGGTGAGGTTTTGTGAGTTTTGGGGGTTGTTAGGGGAGGTTTAGTGAAAGTTGATAGGAGACACGAAGAATCGACATCATTCGGGGACTAGTGCTTTGATGAAGAGGAGAAATCGGCACGATTAAGCTACTTAGAACCATCGGTAGGGGTGAAATGGTAGTAATTAAATAAACCTAGTTTTTGGACTTCTCTTTGATTACACAGAGAATGGAGGGAGGATGGTTGGGTTCGTGATAAAGTCAGGAAGACTCAAGGATGCCTAAAGATCAAATACGAGAGTTAGAAGGTTGTGGGTGGTAGGTTGGGTAGATTAGTAAAAGGTGGGATGGAGGAATGCAAGAAAGAACAAGATCTAATAACAAAAGATAAAGAACCTATTAATTTAAGTAAGTATTGAATGATGTAAATCAAATACACTTACTTGTATTTGCAGGTTTGGTTGGTGAAGGATGGCAATGGTTGATCCATGAAGAATTCTATGGTTAGTGCCACGACAATAGTTCTCGAGTTCTCCCGTGAATGCTAATGCCTTTGGATGAGTCTCAAGTGCTTGTTTGAGCCTGTGATTGAGTGTATTCCATTGTTTGGATGTTGAGAAGTCTTTGGTTCGTGCTTGAATGCAAGAGATCTCTCAAAACTTAGAATGACCAACCTCGGTAAAAGGTTACAAAATTGTATATAAGGTAACCGATGATGGTTAGGGTGATCGACGTTGGTTGAGGGTTAACAGGCATCGTTAAGGTGAGAAATCCTAGGTTTGCCAAAAATAGGCAAATCTTGCTATTTTTGGTGTGCTTTGATTGTCAATCTGGTCTCAAGTGAGGGTTAACACTTATATAAGCAAGAGTATTGTTGGAGAAGAAATAGGACTTTAATTTTAGGTTTAGACTAAGTCCTAGTTGGTTAAGATAAGTGGAGACTCAATCTTAGTTAATTAATAGACTAAGAATAAGTCCATGATGAGGTTTCTAGGTGATGTGGCTAGGTGAGGTGTAAATTAATTTAATTAAAGTAATTAAATTAATTAATAGTGTGAGGATGAGCATTAATTCAATTATAAGTAATTAAATTAAAATGAATGTGAGGTAAGGGGTCATGGTTAGGTGAATATGTTATGTTAATTAATAAAAGGGAACAAGGGGAGTGTGACCCAAATTTGGTGTCTACATTTGCCCCTTTTGTCGTGTAGTAGCTTGTATTGGTAAGTGATGCTAACAAAAATAGGAAGTGGTTACCCCAAATATAGGTGAGAGTGGGGTTTCCCCAAGTAGGGCTAAAGGTGAGGTTGCCCCAAGTGTGGGTAGAGGTGATCCCCCTCAAACCAGGAGTTGATGAGGTGTTAGATGGAGTCGGTGAGTGGTTTGATAAATGGGTAAGTGATGAAAGTGAGGGTAGGTGGGTTGTAGGTAAGGGTAGGGTCACTATGGGTAATGGGTAAGGGTCATATTGGGTAATAGGTAAGGGTCATATTGGGTAATGGGTAATGGGCATATTGGGTAATAGGTAATGGCAATCAAATGCGCACACATGTATAGATTATGATATGGTACTAGGTGGAAGAGATTTCAAACTCTACATCATCCAAGGTCGATAGGTTATCCAAATGAGGTTGAAGTGATTTAGGTATCAAGGATACAAGATATGGTCCTGGAAACACAACTTAGGTTAGGTGTAGGAATGTTTAGGTATGATCCTAGTACACCAAAGGTTTGGTCGGGATAAACATCATGATAATAAGAAAGGTAAGGTAATTAGGCTAAACAACATGGATAACAACATCGCAAGGTATAACAAGTACATGAAGTCAATCATCACCAAAAGGTGGTTCAAATTTGGGTATGTTGAGTAGGGCACATGTAAGGCCGAGGTATATGTAAAGAACAAGTCCCTAAACATAGTTAAGGAAATGTACTTGTTTTTAATTTCCATTGTTATTGTGTATTGATGGAAACTAGGTGAATTAGGCATGATTATGTTGAGGTCATGTATGCATGATTGAGTTTAGGTTAGTTAGGCATGGTGGAGTTTAGGTCAGTTAGACATGGTTGAGTTTAGGTAATGTAGGCATGATGGAGTCAAGGTGAGTTAGGTAGTTGAGGTCATGTAGGCATGATGGAGTCGGGTATAGGCATGATGGAGTCTAGGTGAGTTAGGCATGATTTGGTCATGTTTTTGGGTTTGATTTGATTTCCAAGTGATTGATAGTATGGAAAATAAATGATGATTTATATGTATGTTGTGGTGTAAATTTCCAAATATTTGATGTCATGGAAATGTGAAATGATGGATTGGATGTTTTGATGATGTGATAAAATGGTAGGTATGCATGTTTGTTGAGTGTTTAATTTCCCAGTTTTGTGTAAAATGGAAAACTAAGGTAGCATGTGAATAGAAAAGGGGGAAAATTGGTTAGGGTAAAGAGTGTCCGAGCTAACCTCCAAGGGCCCCATGCCCTCAGAGTGTTTCCTACATAGCCCTAGCGAAAAGGGGCCTCATGTCATGTAGTTCTCCCGTAAGATAGGGAAGAATGTGATGAGTTAGAGGGATGGGTTGGTAGGTTGTAGGCATGATTGAATATAGGTTAGTTAGGCATGGTTGAGTTTAGGTCATTTAGGCATGGTTGAATTGAGGTCATTTAGGTATGGTTGAATTTAGGTGTCGAAGGCATGTTCTGTATAGGATAATCAAAAAGTAATGAAGAAGGTGATTGGTAAGAGGTGACAAAAATGCCTCTTAATTGACAAGAACCATAACAAGTCTATCATACCAAATATGGGCTTATGAACGTAATACCATAAAGGCATTGCATGATTGACCATTCTAAGGGTGAAGAAAGTCACATGATCATGAAATGTCACATTTGTAGCACGTCCCTTGAGCGGGCAGGAAATTAGGGTGAAAAGGCAATGAGGTGAAAACAATTTGGTTTTAGCATAACCTAGTGTGAGATAACATGCCTATTTGGCAAGAGACCCAAGATCAAAATAGGCAAGTCCATGATGAAAAAGTTATCTTTTTCTTTTTTTTGTTTTTTTATAGATTGATCAATGTGGGAAGTCTATATGGGATGAGTAGATTATCTCCTTGAGGTCTTCGTGAAGTTGATCAATGCGGGAAGCTTCAATATTTTATTTTATTTTTTACAAGAATAGTCTTCTTTTTATGATAGACTATGTACAATATGGCTAGCTTTGTATAGTTGTCCTTCGAGGGAGCAATCTATTTATAGCAGCGAGATAGAAAGAGTAGATGTCCTTTTTGAGGGAGTCATCTTTTGCTTTGGAAGTTTGACTCAAGGAGTTGAATCCCATTTTACTTTTGAAAATGTTTTATTTTGGACTTTTAGGTCATGGACAAGACTATAGAGAAAGATAGGCTCTTTTGTTGAAGATAAAACCATAGCACACAAAGGTTAATTATGAAAGAGAGGGTTTAAGGAATGAATGACCATGGGATTCCATCTTGAAAAAGATGAAAAGTATAAAAGGAACGATAACCAGATCGTACCAAGCCAAGAACACATATGCTAATCAAACACCACGATCAATAAGATGAAAGCAATTCACCAGAATAACTTTACATAAAACCTTTGCAAACAAATGAGCAACAATATCATATATTATTGTGGAACTCAATGAAATATGATGAGAATGGGCCTTACTTATATAGGCAAGGAATAACAATCTAAGAACCAGTCAAGGTCGTAGATCAAGCCATAAATCATGGAAAGAACTAGTCATCAAAGAACTAGTCAAGTCCATAGATTTATGAGAGAACTAGACATCAAGGATCTAGTCAATACCATAGATCTAGGAAAGAACTAGTCAATACCATAGATCAATGAAAGAACTATACCTAACAACTAGATAATATCTCCTAATATCTAAATAAATAAAAAGAAATATCCACACACGTAAGTGGGTGAAGACAAATACAATAAAGGTAAATAATGTACCTAGGTGAACATGAGCTAAGGTAAATACCTACTCTAACACCCCCTCAAGTGAAGCTAGGGGCCAAAATAGAAGTGGCATATCCACAGTATGAGTCCCGACAACTAGGCTTGATGAGGTACTCATGTACAATATATCCATGAAGAAATCTCGAACCAAAAGAAGGAAAGAATCCTGCTAGAAGGAAAGAGAAAGAAGAAGAAGAAGAAGGAAGATGTTCTCACGAACACCCCCAAGTACAACTTCCAAAACCCTAAGCATTCCATGCAACTCAAGGTAGTGAGGTGATGCAAAAGGCTTCATAAAGATGTCTGCAACCTGTTGCTGAGTCGGAATGTACTCCAAGCAAAGAAATTCATCCTGAATGTTCTGACTAATGAAGTGGATGTGTATCTCGATATGCTTGGTCTGCTGGTGCTCAACTGGGTTGCAAGAAATGTGAATTGCACTTTGTTTGACACACCAAAGTATAGTCGGTGAATCCTGTGGGAATCTAAACTCACAATAATCGCAAAGCCAAAGAATCTGCTGACTTGCTTTCAGTAATCGCCCCTACTCACTCTCTCGAAGATGAAAGTGCAATAGCCATTTGCTTTTTGCACCCAAGCAAATCGGAGAAGAACCAAGACATAAAAGATAGCTAGAAGTGGAATGTCTGCACATTAATAGAACCTACCCAATCTGAATCTGTATACCCAACCGAGTAGAGCCCCTAGTGTAGTGTAGGCCAAAGTGGGAAGTGCCATGCAAATAATGCAAAATCCTTTTAGCGACTGCTAGTGACTACTATGAGGAGAATGTGCAAACCGAGATACAAGCCCTACTACAAATGAAATATCAGGGCGAGTATGGGTCAAGTACATGAGACTCCCAACCAACTGCAAATACAATGTAGGATCACAAAGTGGTGTGGTACATGTGGATGTAAGAGTAACTCCAAACTGAAAAGGAGATGGACTTGGCTTGCAATCAGCCATATCAAAGTGCCTAAGAAGATCATGGGTGTACTTTTGTTGACTCAGATGAATCCCTGAATCTATCTAAGAAATCTACAAACCAAGGAAATATTACAATAGCCCAAGATCTGTCATGTCAAACTATGTAGAAAGAGCCCTCTGAATACTCAAATGTGGGAAGAAGAGCTTCCAGTAAGTAACAGATCATCAACATACAAGACAAGTATCACAATATCCTCACCAACATGTTGGAGATACACTGTATGATCGAGTGACAATGAACAAAACCAATAGATAGAAGAAAAGAATCCATCTTCTCATACCAAGCCCGAGGGGCTTGTTTGAGATCATAGAGAGACCTTCGGAGCCGACAAACAAGAGAAGAATCCTGAAAAAATCCAACCGGCTACTCCATATATATTTCCTCTAGTGGATCTCCATGTAAGAAGGCACTCTTCACATCCATCTAGTATACGGGCCACCATTGTGATGCAGCAATAGCAAGTACAAGGCATACAAAATCCATCTTGGTAATGGTGAAAAGTCTCGAGTAATCAATACCTTCGACTTGTGAAAAACCCTTTGCAAAAGACAAGCCTTATACTTGTCAATGGACCCATTATAACGTGCATTTGGTTTGGTATACCCACTTACACCTAACCATCTTTCTTCCTTTAGGAAGAGATACCAAATCCCAAGTATGATTCTCATGAAAATGCACAAGTTTGCAAATTAAAATATAAACACCGAATATATTATTCACATCATGTCTTACATTCGGATACATTTACATATATATATGACATATAATTCCTATATTTTAGGAGGTAGCCTTAACTACTTCTCCCACGAATATCTCCCACACTCTATATACGTGAGTGGTTAAAACTCACCAACAAATAATTGTTATATGTTGTTTTATATAACAACCATATAACATAATATACTAACAATACTATTTCACTCACACACTATATGTATATTATTATTATTGAGTTATAAACTCATATAATAATAATATATTACAAATATTATTCAATCCATACAAATGGGAGCACTAACAAAGTATATTTCCCAACATTCCCCCCCTTAGTGCGAACATGGGGAAAACCTGCCTTTGTACTTGCACCTGCTCATGATCTAGTGATTTTCACAGGATGATCACAAACCTCAAGGATGGTTTTGCAAATGGTTGACCACAAACCGAGAATGGTGGTTTTGCAATTGGTTTACCACAAACCACAAAGTGATGGTTTTGCAAATGGATTACCAACAACCAAGAATGGTGGTTTTGCTATTGGTTTACCACAAACCACAAATGAAGGTTTTCAAGTGGTTTACCTACAACCACATCATGATGTGCCAAGTACTATCATCAGCCCTCATCACATTTCAACAAGGGACTCAGGGGAATAACATAGGGAATTCTCAGAAATTTGTTGCTCGTACATACATAGAAAATGACATAATGGAAATGGAACATTGGATCATGTTCCCCCCCTCAATGTGAAATTTCCACTTATTGAAAACAAGATCACTGCAAATTGAAGCAAACACACAATTGAAAACAAATGCCACCAAATCATCATCATGCGGCCCCATCGTTGGCTTTGATCGAGAGAGGTCGCCAATGACCTCCAACCTCCGTTTGCCTCCTGCCTCCCGAAGTTTCATGCTCTTTGCTAGCTCAAGTATGAATTTGATCAAACAAGAGCTCAATTACATGCCTAAATCGAACGTCGGGTTCAACCGAAAATGCGTTCGTGAGGCTAATTTTTTTATTTATTTTACAATTTTGACAATTTTCCTAATAATCACCTAAATGACGATAATTAACTATTAACACAAATTTCGACTAATCTTGACAATGATGAGACACAAAAGACTACAAAATGATATATAAACATTATTAATATTAAACTTTGACTCTTTTAACTGAACAAGATGACCCAAAAAACTAATGACTCAATGTACTTTAATGAACAACGTTTAAAAACATAAAATCCAATTAACGATTAGATTTGACTCAGCAATAAATATGGACTTTTAAAAACACTAAACTATAATGAGCAATATGGACCTTAATACCTTCTATTAAGGTAAACAAAAAGGAGTCCTAATCAAAAATGAAACTTTAGACTAAGTGACTTTTGAGGAGAGAGAATATTTTAACAACCTTGCATATATAAGAGCTATTACTTTGCTTTGTCCTCCGTTCACATACCCTTCACTTCCACGTGGAACCCATTGTTTGAGAGCTTATCCACGTGCTTTCTATTTGAAACTTTCCATATATCCATATGCTTGAATTCTACATGCACACTGCCAGCTGGTATATTGGACGCAATAACGTGGGTGAGGGTAGAATAATCTTTGACCAAAGAAAAAGGAATAAATACCAAAAATATGGCATGCAGGACTTGCTTCCAGCTGGAGAGACTGTTGTGGACACTTTTGTTTTCTATGAACCCACGAAATTGTTGAGCTAGAATGATACCACCACCAATTATGAGAAAGCCATCGGTTTTCCACTTAAATCTTCAGTTATGTGGCATACGTGGACTGATTCACAATATAAATAGTGAACCCCAGACTGATGGTGCATATATTGACATATTGTAAACTGTGGGCACGCTGATCTGAAATGGTGGACGAGCTTAGTTGTTTTGAGCTGGTTTTTGGAGACTTCTTTGATGACAGAGGATGACACCTGTATTTATCTTCTAGTGCGATCAGGAGAACGATCCAATGCCTATAACCATAAGCCGTAATATAATGCATGATCTTACACAAATTCTCGCCAAAGAATTTGATCAAAACTTCAACAAATATTATTTTATGAGGGCATCAAGGCAAATTATGGATGCAAAATATTGCACAAAAACAAATATTTAAAGCCTGGAGTTGATCAAACGCAGGTGTAAGACCGTGATCTATATCAGTGTGACCTGGATGGAGAGACTCCACGTTTTGATGTTGCTTCTCTCGAGCCACGGACTTTTCTGCTTCTCCTCAGTGTGTATGTTCAGGACACATAAAATATAGCATGCACCAGGAGCTACCAATTCCTTCAGCGAACTAGGGTTTAAAGAGCTCGCTATAATAGTTTCGCCATGCACAGGGACAAATGCAGCTTATCCCTCATTATCCTTAGAATTCCATTACAAAGGATCAGATATTGCTCTGATACCAAATCATGAAAATGCACAAGTTTGCACAGCAGAAACACCGAATATATTATTCACATCATGTCTTACATTCAGATACATTTACATATATATAGGACATATAATTCCTATATTTTAGGAGGTAGCCTTAACTACTTCTCCCACGAATATCTCCCACACTCTATATACGTGAGTGGTTAAAACTCACCAACAAATAATTGTTATATGTTGTTTTATATAACAACCATATAACATAATATACTAACAATACTATTTCACTCACACACTATATGTATATTATTATTATTGAGTTATAAACTCATATAATAATAATATATTACAAATATTATTCAATCCATACAAATGGGAGCACTAACAAAGTATATTTCCCAATGATTCTTCATCAAAGAAGAATACTCACTTGCTCTGGTCATCCCACTCTGGTATCCCATGAGCCTTTGAAAAGACCGTGATCCTCGAAAATTGCCCGACAAAAATTCCGAACTCAGTAGAATGTACGTGATGATGCCTAGTGGGTGGAATATCCTCTCTGAAAGGTGTTGCCTCGAAATCGTAGTACGAGCCCACTTAGGCATAAAGTGACAACATCAATGAATAGGATCCTCAATGGCATCTGTAACCTCCTCATCATCAATCTCCTCAAAGAAAGGATCCTCAAGATGAGATGAAGAAGAAGAAGGAATGGAAGAAGATGGAGAATCATGAGGAGTGAAACACTCATCAAACTGATCATGTGTTCGAAAAAAAACATCATGTGTATCAGGATCTAAAAGATGATAAGCTCTCATGTCCTCACAATACCCTACAAAGATCAAGGGTTTACTCTTCTTATCCAAAGCTTTTCTTTTCTTCTTTGGCACAAAGGCCCAAGCATGGCTCCCAAAGACTCGAAAAAATGAGACATTTGGCTTAGTGTTGGACCAAGCTTCCTCTGGGGTCAAATGCTCAAGTGCTCTGTGTGGTATGTGATTTTGAATATAGTTTGCACAATTAACTACTTCTGCCCAATAGATAGGAGGTATATCTCTAGAATGCATCATACAATTAGCCATTTCCTTCAAAGTTCTATTCTTCCTTTCTGCTAATCCATTCTGTTGTGGAGTATGAGGAACAAAATGCTGGTGAATAATGCCTTGAGTTGCCAAAAATTCATAAAACTCATTGTTGAAGTACTCCCCATTATCAGTACGAAGGTTCTTTATGCTACTAGAAGATTGTTTCTCGACCAAAGCCTTGAAGACTTTGAAGTGTGAAAAAACATCACTTTTGTACTTGAGAAAATAAACCCAAGTACACCTCGAGAAATTATCAATAAATGTAAGTGCATACTTATATCCATTGAAAGATGGGGTAGGAAAAACCATCAAGTCACTATGCACAAGCTCAAGTGGTGAAGAAGCTCTCTTAGACAAATTCTTAGGAAAAGGATCTTAGTGTTGTTTCCCTAATGCACAACCATGACAAACTCCTTCAAGACAAGAAACTCTAGGAAGACCATCTACCATACCATGAGTGCTCAACTCCTTCAAATATCTGTAATTGAGATGTCCAAATCTTTCATGCCAAAGCTTACTCTTTGAATCTACATGAGAAACCAATCTTATCCCTATAGAAGAAGTGTCATCAAAACCCTCAAAGTGATATAGTCTTGAACCATGATCAACAATACCCTAAGCAACAAGTGAATAAGGCTCCAACAAAGTTCTTACTTCTACCCCATGTGGTGTAAAAGTCACTATTTTCCTTGACCAAAATGACAAATTTGATATACATAAAGCAAATTTGTAGTGATGTTAGGAACATATAGTGCATCTTGGATATTTCCACCATCAAGTTGTATATCACATTTTCCTCAACAGAAAGAAAGGAAGAATCTCCAACCTCAATTTTGAAAGTCAAACTCAAACCTAGAGAAACAAAAGACTCCTTGGAAGAAGTCATGTGATGAGAAGCACCAGAATCTATAACCCAATTTTCTGCAAGTGGTGACTGAGATCTTCCAACAACATTAAGTGCTTTTCCATGCTGATTAGAAGGAGGTGGAGTGGAGATAGAAATTTTATGTTTCTTGACTGCATCCTCTAAGGCTTTCATTCGCTTATAACACCTATTTGCTTCATGATTACTACCCCCACAAAAAGAGCATGAACGGCTAGACTTATTCTTGGATTTAGAAGACTCCTTGGGTTTTTAGTTGTTTTCTTTGGGTATAGGAGCATTTTGAGATGGAGAAGGTGTATATTTAGTTTTATTATTTGGTTTTCCCTTGCCCTTAAGATTAGATGCAACTAATTCCTTTTGAGAGGTGGAAAACTCAAGGTGAGATAATTTGGATTCTTCCCTAGTAAATATTTCACAAAATGTTTCTAAGTTAGGCATTTTGAAGGTGTCACCTAAGGCATCCATGCTAGAGAAAAAGGTAGAAGCAAAAATTTGGAATGGTCCTCTCAACTTGGATAGAATCAAGTAAACACACTCTTCATCTTTCTTATCTCTTCCACTCCCCTTCAACTGTGTCAACAAATGCTTGAACTTGGTAAGATAGTCTATAATTGTTGGAAAATATTCAGGATTAAGAGAGGTGATCTCAATTTCAAGTTGCATGGCTCTCATATGATCCACCTTACCAAATAAATCCTCCAATTTCTCCCATATTTTGAAAGGAGAGTCACACTTTTCCAAATGAAATAAAAGACTGTCACTTACATAAGTTCCTATCAAACCCATACACTCATCAAATTTGCACTGGTACTGAAATTTCTCATATTCTCTAGTGAACATTGGTTGTTCTTTAGAAGTTAAAGCCCATAATCCTTTCTACTTAATTATTGTTTCCATGTGTGGTAATTATGTGTTGTTAATGACTCAACATGATCTAATGTAGAAGTAGATGCCATCCTAAAAAAAAATCACCAAAAGAAATGGAAGAACCAAGCAATGCAACAAGACCCCCAAGCAATGCAACAAGAGCCCCCCCATATTTTGGCACTTTATAATGAGTGTGTGTTATAATATGGCACTTTATAATGAGTGTGTGTTATAATATGACACTTTATAATTATAGTACAATTCTCAAAATAAATATTTTTAATGGAAAGAGCACGGAAAAACAAGCACTTTTGTAAAAAAGGCACTCAAAACCGAGTTACCAATCAAAATTTACAAGCTTTTCAATATTATGCTCTACTATTTATTTTAGTTGAATGGAAGGTGAATGGTGCTCAAGGGACGAGTGTTTTAACTAGACAGAATGTGATATAGGACTTGATTCAACAATATAATGGTAGAAGATGTAAGTCATTGAGGGCCTCAGGTTCAAGTTTACCTTTGAGTGAAGACAAATGATAAGCACATGATCCATTCTTTATGCGTAACGATATAGGGTCCAATACAATTAGGAGAAAAAATTTCCCGTTTACTTTTCTCCTCTTTTGTTACATGTTGACACAATAGCAAAAGGTCCCCAAAGGAGTGATGAAGGTGGTTTTGTGTTGATCTTCTAGGGAAAGTAATATTTGGTTATAACTCAAGAAACCGTCCATGAGTGATAACATCTCATGGCCGATAGTGAGATCAACTAGTTGGTCAATACTAGGTAGAGGAAAGTCATCTTAGGGGCAAGCCAAGTTAAGGTTGTGGAAATCCATGTAAATGTGGAGTCCCCATGTTATTTTTGTGACAGGGACAATGTTAGAGATCCATTGAGGGTAATCAATGGGTAAGATGAAGGAAACTGAAAGAAGGCATTTGAGTTCTTCTTTAACAAGAAGGGCAATGCGAAGATGCATTTTCTACGCCTTTTGTTTCACGGGTTTGGTTTCAGAAATAATGACAATATTGTGGACAATGTTTGGGTCAATACCGGGCATATCAGCATAGGACCAAGCAAAAGCGTTGTTATGATCCTGGAGGAAAGAATTAAAAGCTTCCTATTCAACAGCATCTAAAGATTGGCCTATCTTTAGAATATACAGATCGTCTTGAGTGTTAATATTGATTTCAATGGTCAATTCATTTAACATGGTTTGTGTCTCAGAAGGTAACGACCAGTGAATATACAAATCTTCTACACTAAGGTAGGTGAGAATAGACTCATCATCCTAACATTAAACGACATTAATAGAAGGTGTATCATCATCGATCATGTCAGGATACAGGAAGGGAAGAGAAGAGGGAGCCTCACCATCTCGTTGATAAGTTAGAGGTCCTAGAGAAATGGTGTTCACAAAAAAAAAAAGTTAGGAGGAATGGATTTTGGATCCATAGACTCCGTAGGTGAAGGTGGTGAAGTTGGTGAACGGGGTGAAGAAGGTTTATCATCCTCAACGAGTTTGACTCGGGCCTTCTTGGGAGATGGTTCAATAAATCCAATACCCTTGTGGTCTTTATGTTTATGAGTGGTGCACGGGATGATAGTATGATGACCTTGTTCATAGAAAAAAATCCAAATCCCTTCTATGAACAATGATGGAGGAAGGTGTGGGCACATGGCGATTGGTGAGAGATTGAAGGTCAGATGAAAATGGTCACGTTTGGGAAGGTGGCTCGGGCAATTAAGTAGAAGTATCAAGTCCCCCATACAATAAGTTAGTGCAAAGGTGAGGAGGACCGTAAGGGAAAACCTCGCCTATGTAGTGATCATAGCGGGGATGTTAGCAAAGGTTACATACTCTTGAGGAGTAAGGAATGTGTCGATGTTGTATAGGCGGTACTCCCCCAGAGTGAAACGCTAAAAAACACCTTATAAGGGATCGGTAGTTGGTATATGGGTAGCGGGAATGGATGAATCACTGGAAGAAGAGACATTGGTTGGTTGACAAGTAGATGGGTTAGTGGATGGGTTAGCTGCAGAGGCTGTGGTAGCAGTGGGAATAGAGGGGTTAGGTGTAGGAGAGGTAACGGAAATGTTGGTGGATGAGGCCATGGGTGAAGGAGATGTGCAGTGGTGGTGGATGCCTTAACTGGTATAAGAACATCATTAGGTCTATACAACATGTTACATGTTTTGAATGGTGAAGGGTCAACTAGAATGGTATAGTTATGTCCTTCATGTTCAAATTTTACACATCAATATAAGGTTGAAGGAACACAACCCATGATACGGATCTAAGGTCGGCTAAGAAACAAGTTATATTGGAATTCCCCCTCTAAGACATATAAATATTCTAGAATGGTATGAGGGCCCACGCGAATGTGGAGAATAATGGTGCCAAGGGTCGAAGTTATGACATCATTGAATTAACCAAACATAACTTGATTATTATACATGCAATTGGCAGGGATGTGCATTTGGTTGTATGTATGGGAGGAGACAATATTGATGCTAGCACTTCCATCGATCATAACGCATCGAACGTGTATATTATCAATGTAGATGGAAATGAAAAGGGTGGGATCTAGATCATCTTGATTGAGAGGTACAATCTCATCATTAGAGAAACTGAGAGTGACTACTTGATGAGTGGTAGTGGTGTAGAGGAAGGGGATGAAGTGGTGAGAGAAGCCACATGGTGAGGAGTGATCATGGATGCCACAGGAGTTGGGTCATTAGGTAAAACCTCAATAGATTGCAGAACCTCCATGAGGGCCTATTGGTGAGACTCAGAGGTTTGGACAAGGTCATACAATGAAATTTTGAGATGAGATTGGTGAAATTGTTTAATCATTGTACGATGGGTGACCCCATTAGAAATAGGGTATGTGGGTCCCCTGAATGGTGATTCTTGGTGTGGGTGTAGATGGTATATTGGGCATATGATTAGTGGATGGGTTGGTTGTTTTCTCCTTTCCTTTGTCTTTCTAGGTGCGAGTGGCAATGTTAACCATATTAATATGGGGTGAGGGAGCAGCTAAGTCATGATATGTGTAGTGACAGGACGAGCAATATAATGAAGGACAATGTTTTTGTGAAATAATTTGGGTGCACTGACATTTTGGTGGGGTTTTGGCTAGCTCTCTTATGTGGACCATATTGATCTCAAATGTTGGAGGTAGATAAAAAGGTTTTGGAGGTGGAGATGAAGGTCACTGGATAGGTAAGGGATGAGGGTGTGTGGTGATAGGTGAAGGTGGAACAAGGTCCTCATCTAAAATATCATCGTCGTCAAAGTTTTCTTCAGAGGACATAGTTGGAGAAGAATGGTCTTAAGATCCTTACAATTTTCTACATCATGCCCTAGCACACGATGGTAGGTGCAAATTTTGGTATCGTCAAACCCTACTAGGTTTGGGTTTGAGTGGGTCATAAGGTCTAAGTGGTGGTAATGTGATGACAATGGTCTCTAAAAGGTTTGCTAAGATGTTGGCGTAAGACCCTGCCAATGGATCACAATGGGAGGTAAGTGTGGGTCTAGATGGAAGTGTGGGTGATTTTGGTGGGAGAGGTGCTACGGAGGTGGAATCGGAAGTGGAATAGGTTTGACCACTATTTTGGTAGGTAGTACTATTTTGGGTTTGTGTTGTACCTTCTTAGGTAAAGGTGTAGTGGATGAGCTAGTGGTTGAAGGTGTTGTAGGTTTGACTACCTCTTTGGAGGGTAGTGGGCTCTTCAATTTTGATTGCACCTTCCAGGTAAAGGTGAAGAAGAGTGTGTGATGTAGAAGGGAAGGCAGATGGCGGAAGGGGATGGGTTAGCCAAGGTGATAATGGAGGTGCGGTGAAGGTTTTGGAAGAGGCGAGGTGGAGGTATTGGTTGAAGAGTGGGGAATACCATAGGTAGTGATGAGGCTACTGGAAGTGGTGCGGGTATAGGTGGTAAAAAGGTTGTATGTGATGGAAAAGGTGTACGTTGTGCAAGTAAGTTAGGTGTAACAGAGGCTCGTGATGAGGAGATGGGTTGTATTTTTAGTTTACCTTGGGTAGGAGGTTGTTTGGCCAAGGTGGATGGGTGAGGTCCTAGGATAGATGGAAGCAGTGAAGGTGAAAGAAGGGTAGTAGGGCGAAAATGATGTATATGTGGCCTAAAAGATTGGGTCTTTCTTTTAAGTGGAGGAATGGTTTTTACGTGAGCTTGTCAGGATGTGGCTAAATCTAATTTGACAGGAGGATGGACTAGACTTGATGTTAGCATGACACCCAAGTGGTAATGGTTCATGACGCAGGGGAAGGTATGGGTGATGAAAAAGGTTTAGGTGTTGGAAAAAGTTCAATTGTTGGTAAGGGTTTAGGTGTGGGTGAAGGTGATGAAGAAGAGGTCATTACGACTAGTATGGGCATGGTTGGTTTGGTTGTCTAAAACGCGTCTTTGGATAAATCGTGGAGGTATCATCAGAAAAAAATAATTGCATCGAGTTGAAAAGGATAGCGAAATGCGTCCCCCAATCATGGAATTATCAACATAATCCAAGCAGTCAGCCAGACGTGAAAATGGTACGGTTATAGGAGGAGATGATGTTGATTTGGTAGTAATCCTTGTAAAGAATGTCTATGAGACAGGGAAACGGTTGGCTTTAGACTCTATGGGTAAAAGAGCCAAGAGTAAATCAATAGGATCTTTAAAGGCTGATGGAGAGTTATCACCAATAGGAAGAGGTACTTCTAATGGATCTCCTATGGGTAGGGGAGATGATGAGTAGGATGAGGTAGGTTCCTCTTTTGATGAAGAGGAAGGTGAGCATGAATTTCCTGTGGGTAGGAGAGTTAATATTGTGGGTTTTCATCAGGTTGAGAGGTATGAGGGGAAACTACATCAAAAATATGGCAGAATCCTCTGTGGGTAAAGGGGAAGATGAAGGGGATTCCTCTGTGGGTAAAGGAGGAGATGAAATAGGTTTTGTTGTGGATGAAGGAGCTCGTGCGAGAATCCCCTCGATAGAGGGAAAAGGAGGAAATTGAGGAAGGGCCGGTATGATGTCAAACACAACATGAACCTCACAAACATTATTTCCATTATTCGAAGGTTCGCCAGTTTGGTTAGATGAGGGGGTGTGATTAGGAAATGACTTCTTGAAGATATGCAAGTTTTGATTAGCCGGTGTGTTCGAATTGTCCAAGACGAGATATCCATTATCTAACATTTCTTGGATGATGTTTTTAAAGGTTATACAATTACCATCACTTTGACCTTTAACACGATGATAGTTGTAGTAATCATATTCCTTTTACCATGCAGACATAGGACGAGTGGGGTCAAAACTAATATGTGGTTTGATGGGTGGAAAAGCAACTGCTCCAGCTTTTAGAAGTTTTTCTAAAACTGAAGAATAGGGCTCTCCTATGGGAGTGTAATTTCGTTGCTCCCGCCTAAACTAGAAAGCTTGAATGGGATAAAGGTTAGAAGTAGGGTTTGATTGATTGGATGGGTGAGATGGGCCAGCTTTTAAAACTACCGCGTTGGCAAATCCTTTAGCATTGGAGTATTTTTTAGGGGTTTGGAAGAGGAAGAGGCATCGTTTGACTTGAATGCAACATTTTTGTTACACAATTGAATTTTCTTCTCTTCTATGGTACAAATTTCAAATTTTCTAACCATGGTGAACTACCTCATCGAACGTGTGGAAGGTTTGAACTTGGAGAGTTGGTGAGATGTGTCTAGCATAAGCCATGGTAAACAACTCTATAATCTTGGTTTGAGGTAGTTGGAATGTGAGCTGGTTGATGAGGCTTCACCAACGAACGACAAAATATGCGATAAATTCATCTTTGTATTGTTATGTTGAGTACAAGTCAGTCATTATGACCTTCTTGATGATATTGATCGAAAAATGGTCCAAGAAGGCTTGAGCCACTTGGTTGAATGAGTAAATGGAATGTCTAGGTAAACCACTATACCAATCTAATGCATGTCTTGTCAAGGACATTGGGAATTTCCGTAAGAGTAGAGCATCGTCATGAGCAATTAGATAACACCCATGTTTGAAAGACTACAAGTGTTGTTACATGTCTTCTTTGTCGTTGAACCGTTTGAATTTGGGATTTTCCCAATGCATAGGGTATGGACGAATGGGAAGAAATGGATGAATGGGCTCATTCCATATTTCGTTGTTGTATGTCAAAGAGTTGCATGAGAGCCAAAACTAATGCTTCCAATGTATGCATCTTTTCCATCATCATTTAATAAGGTTGTTGGCAGGGATAATTTTAGTGGTGAATATTCGTAATATGGAAAATATTTAATTTTCGGAAATTTGAAAAGGTAATTTTTTTGGAGTGGGTCGGTGTCCTATTCGCCTAAAATTTATAGTATATTTTTTTGGGGTCAGCTTCACCTACATTTGAAAACATCTCCTATAAAAACCTAGGTGATTCGTCGAGTAGTATACTAAAGTACTACCACCAGTACCTTATAAATACCATGAACTCACATACTCTAATCACCAAAGTGACCGAGAGATTACTAACACATGACAAAGGGGTTAGCTATTGACATGTGACAGGGATAGAGTTGACGCACGACAAGGAGGTTAGTTGTTGACACCTGACACTAACACATTTTGACACACGACAAGGAGGTACTACAGACACATGAAAAGGGAATAAGTTGTTGACGCGTGATAAGAGGGTATTGCAGATGCGTGATAAGGGTGTTTTTGTTGACGTGCAACATTGATGCAATAGTTGGCCTCGCCCAACAATCCATTACAACAGACGCGCAACAAGAGGTAAGTTGTTGACGCGCGACAAGGAGGTATTGTTGACATGTGACAAGGAGGTATTGCAGATGCGCGACAGGTATTACAGACGGATAGGATATTGTCTCTAGCACGTAACTTATTTCTTTTGATGATGTGGGACTCTATTCAAAAAAATGGAAGGTGCTAGTCCTCAGAATGTGAAAACCCAAAAAGTAACTAATAAATCTCAAAATTCCCTATTCAAGTTATTTGGAAACTTTGCTGATACAAATATTACAACTACCATCAACCATATAGTAGCCTCCGTAAAGAATCGAATCACCGATCGTGTGGAAGGTAATATTGAGGTGGACATGCATTCTGCACAATATCAAACAAACGATACCTATGATAATATGCTAGATCTCGAAGATATAACTCATTGAGATGCCGAGATCCTGAAGATATTCTTCCTGTTAGGGTGTAACCAGGAGTGCATCATGATATCGCACATACAAATACTCAGCAAAATGGAACACATAAATCAAATTCAAATTCTGGTTCACGAAAGAGGAAAGTCGGTGATTGTGATATTGCTCAAAATTCTACTCAAAAAAGTAAAACATTGAAAATGAACAAGCAAATGTGGACCATTGGGAGGACATATAAGTTTGATTGGGCTACCAAATTTTTGTTTATCGAACCTGTACAATCATCTAATTTAGAAGAGATCCCATCTGAATGTACATGTACAATATGTACGTGGAAATTAGGAAAGCAGTAAAAAATGCAAATGAAGCTGGACACTATAGAAAAACATTGTGGAAAACAATATTTGACTGTAACGGGGGCAAATGGCCATAAAATCAAAACACACAGGTGGAAAACTAAAAAAGAATGCATGCATGTTAAATACGTAGTGGATTATGAAGCGGAGCAGAAAAAACGTAAACATCTCGTGGAAAAGGGAGGAATGATCACATCGCAAATTGGTAAGATGAATCAGACAAATCTACATCCTAAACTCATACAGGTCTCTACTTTGTTTCACATACTAAAGAAAGGAAGACCAATTTCATATTTCCTCGATTTCAAAGTATTGTATCAATATAATGGAATGCCGAATGTACCTCAGTCTCATTGGTCTTAAAGTAGTGGATGGGAAATGGAAAAATGTCTTTGAAAGAGATTAAAAAAGCATTTATCTCTTTTCAATTGATGAAGTGGCAAATCGACAACACTGCATGGGTATGTATCCACATCTATACTTTAGAAAATCATATAAGGACACCTCATCTGTTGGGTGTTATGAAAATGGTTGAAAACTATAATGCCAAAAACCTACATAAAATAGTTGTTTCCCATTTGAAATATATTGCTGGAATGATTGATAATGAAATTGCTATGAAGTTGGTATGCGTCGAGCAGACGGTGCATCTGTCATGCAGGGTCACCGAACAAGGTTGTGTGTTAGATTACAAACAAAAGTGGCCACATATATGCTACCAATTCACTGTATGGCTCATAGAATGAATTTAGTGTATAAAATGGTAAGCAACTACGAAAATGTTGCTAAATTAGAAGACATTATAAGAGAACTTCATGCCTATATGGTAAGCAACCCAAAGATATTTCTTGAGTTCTAGATATTTGCAATTGGAATTACAGATGGCAAAAACTTCAAAGATGTTGAGACAAGATGGATCTCTTTGTATGAACTTGCGTGTAGAGTTTGTGAGGAGTATCCTTCGTTAGTTTGGTTACATGCACAAATATCGTCATGAGGTTGATAGGGCGAGGGACTTGTTGTTCCATTTAACTGATTTGGAGACATTGCTCACATTGGTTGGTATTCTTCCAATGTTTCAGGAGATCAATACATTGATGAAGCATGCATGTAATGAACTTACTTGTATAATTCAGATTATGAGCAACAATAGAACACCAAATAACACAATATTTCGAATAATGATCTCAATATGCAATTAGAATAGCTTCCCACTTCGAGGGGGAACCTCCAAACCATATAATAAGACTCAAATGCTCAAATGATAATGAAATACTACCTACAATCCCCTATATATAATATTCATATGTTATGGCCATCACCCAGTGCCAATCCATTAAGCATGAGAAAGTATAAATGATATAATAAAATGATATGGTAAGCCACAAGTCGCTACTCATATCCTAATACAAGCAATAGGTTAAGGGCGTAGCATGCCCTTCCCCTTCAAACCAATGTTGTCCTAAACGCTCAATAATCATGGATGTTGCTACAAAAAACCTTCATCCTCCCGTGTTGCATCTTCTATGCTAAGATTATTCCACTTGATCGATGTTCCTTAATGTCTCTCGGTTCTCACCTCTTAAGTACGTGTTTGCAAAATCTTCTCTGGCTCCAAAATGATTCTTCCTTCCTTGTCAAGTTTTGGTAACTTTGTCTGGGCTTCAAATTTTTGTCCAATAACCTTCTTCAAGCATGAAACATGGAATATTGGGTGTATGTGTGAAGATGGAGGCAACTCTAGTTTATAAGCAACACTGCCAATTTTCTGTAGAACTTGATAAGTGCCATAATATTTAGGAGCAAGTTTGTTGTCCTTTTGTTGTTTCTTTAGGGACATCTATTTTATAAGTAAGGTGAGACGTACAAAAACCCAGTCACCAATTTTAAAATGTCTTTCACTACGGTGTTGATCTGCTTGTTGTTTCATCCTGTTTTGTGGTAATGCTAAATTCTCCTTCAAACTAGCCAAAACCTGTTGTTGATGTTGAATGTGTTCCTCAACATCTCGGACCTTAGTTTGCACCCTCAAGAAGGAAGTGATAGAAGGTGGATGGTAACCATATAATGCTATAAATGGGGTCATTTGAGAAGAGGTGTGAAAAGATGTGTTATACCACCATTCTGCAAGTGGTAGCCATTTAATCCACCTTTCCTACTTATCTTATACAAAACAACATAGATACCCCTCTAAGCATTCGTTGACCACTTCCATTTGCCCATCAGTTTGAGGATGATAAGATTAACTGTGAGCTAGCTGAGTACCCAAACATGAAGATAATTCCGTCTAAAAATTACTTGTGAAAATAGGATCACGATCACTTACAATTATCTTCGGGGTTCCATGTAACCTTTGAACTATCTCAAAAAAAATAGTTCCGACTGTATTGGCTGCAAATGGATGTGATAGGGCAAAAAAATGGGCATATTTTGTGAGCCTATCCACAATCACGAAAATAACATTCTTACCCTCTAAACAAGGCAATCTAGTGATAAAATCCATGGAGACCTCCTCCCATCTTTGGCTAGGAATTGGTAAGGGTTGCAGAATAGACACAGTGTCTTAATTGTTTCCCCTTTATTCGGTTGGCACACTAAACATTCTATACAAACTTGTTGTGTACATCCCCATTGAGTCCTTCCCAAAAGAATTCTCTTTTTATTCTATGACATGTCTTCAAAAACCCAGAGTGTCCTCCAACAAGTGAGGCATGTCAAGAATCTTATGCTTCAACTTAGAATCTTTACTCGAGTATAACCTATCCTTGTACCATAGGGCATTACCTTTCCACTCAAATTTGTCAGATGTCATAGATCCTTGCTTGATATTCTGTATTAGTGATTGTGTATCCTTGTCTTAATCCCATTCCAATCTTGCTTCATCCACCCAATCGGCCGTCAACATGGACATTCCACATAGTAAGGCATCTGTGGATGTATCCCTTATGGAAAACGCATCAGCTACTACATTTTCTTTACCCTTTTTGTCTATGATTTCAAAATCATAACCCAACATTTTTTTACCCACTTTTTTTGTTCCTCAGATGATAACCTTTGCTCTAAAAAGTATTTGAGACTATCATGATCAGTTTTTACCTTGAAGTGTCTACCCATGAGATAGGGCCTCCATTGCTTGACCGTATGAAGAATAGCCATCATTTCTTTCTCATATATAGGTTTGAGCAAATCTTTTCCTTTGAATTGGTGAATCTCAAATGTAATTGGTCTTCCTTCCTGCATTAGAACTACTCCCAATCATGATCTTGAAGCATCACATTCAACAATGAAGGTTTTTGAGAAGTTGGGAGTAGCTAAGACTCGAGGTGCTTGCACAAGGCTTCCTTCACTGCTCAAAGGATTTTGTGGCTACGTCTGATCCAATGGAAGGCATCCTTCTTTAGCAATGCAGTGAGTGGGGTTGTTATTCTACCATATCCCCACACAAATCTTCTGTAGTACCCTGTTAGTCCTAGGAACCCATGAAGATTTTTGAGAGTTTTGGGCCTTGGCCATTCCACCATAGCTTTGATCTTCTGAGGATCAACTTTAACACCTTCATGGGATACAATGTGACCCAAGTACTCTACCTCTTGTACACCAAAAGAAAATTTGGATGGCTTTGCATAGAGAGTATGTTTCTCCAAAACTTCCAACACTTTATTTACATGTTGTAAGTGTTCTTCCCATGTCTTACTATAAATCAATATGTCATCAAAGAAAACTAATACAAATTTCCTTTAAAATGGCCTAAAAATAGTGTTCATCAAGCTTTGAAAGGTTGAAGGCACATTTGTAAGACCAAAAGGCATTACCAAAAACTCATAATGGCCCTCATGAGTTCTGAAATCCGTTTTATGAACATCTTCCTCTTTTATTCTAATTTGATGGTACCCCAAACGAAGATCTAATTTTGTGAAATAAATATCACCATGCAATTCATCAAGTAAATCATCAATGACTTGGAATAGGAAACTTATCTTTGATGGTGTACTTGTTGAGTTCTCGGTAATCTAGACACATCCTCCATGTTTCATCCTTCTTACGTACCATGACCACTGGTGAAGAATATGCACTTTGGCTAGGCCTGATGATACTTGCCTTCAACATTTCTTGAACCATTTTCTCGATCTCACTTTTCTGGGAATATGGGTATCTATATGGTATGATGTTAGGTGTTTGGCTCCTGGAATCAACTGAATGGCATGATCATGATCCCTAACTGGTGGTAGTCCCTTTGGAATTGCATCAAAATAGATGAGTGAGCATCAACAATCTTCTGAAGATCGGTGGCATTAAGACTCTGTATTTTGTACTTCTATGGAAAATAACTTTGCTTATAAATCCATCTACTCTTTTTCTGAGAACCTTCTGTATTTGATGAGAGATAATAATCTGTGGAGACTTAGCTACCATCCCATTCAATTGTATTGTCCCTTCATCTGAATGAAATCACATGAACAATTCTTGGAAATTCATCTTTATAGTACCTAAGGTTATGAGCCATTGGACACCCAAAACAATATCCGCCCCTCCCATATAAATAGCAAACATAGGTGAGTCTAACATGTAGTCTTCCATGGAAAGCTTGATACTATGGCACTTTCCTGTGCACTTGACTGTCCCACCATCCGCAATCATAACTTGCATTTATGGAGTGGGTAAATAAAACAATTGAGGCAAGGCGGGTAGTTAACTTACTATTTATGAAGTTATGAGTACTCCCAAGTCAATCGACACCGTCACCTTCTATTTTTTGAGATATTTAATAACCTCGAGGAGTACTAATACCTGACAATGCATGGCAAGAAATTGTAGGTTGGTGATCCTCTACTTCATCTTCTACTAGTTCCTCAGCCTCTCCTATCTTTTCAACTTCCTCATCATCTTCATTACCTCCGTCAATATAGAACAACTTCTTCTCAGCACATTTGTGTCTCGGTCCATATTTTCTATCATAGTTAAAACATAATCCTTTTGCTCTCTTTTCTTCCATTTGTTGAGGAGTCGGTCTAATTGGCCTAGCAAATGAAGGGGAAGAGATACTACGGTCTCTAGTGTTAATGAAAGGCGGCCTCCTACTACAAAGAACTTTTTCCTCTCCTCGACGTGTCATGATAATAGAATCAGAAAGCTTGAGTGGATTAAACATGCATACCTCATGTTTGATGTGGTCCTTAAGACCCCCAAGAAACAGGTCATTCAGATTCTCTTCTAGGATTATTCTCCACCCTTAAGGATAAGTTATGGAATTGATGCACATAATATTTGAATGATCTTGTTTGTCGTAACTTTGCTAATTGACTAAAGTAGTTCTCTGAAATACTGGAACTATAGTGCAATTGCAACTCCTCGTTAAAAATTGTCCAAGTGACACCAAGACCATTCTTTTGCCTCTGAGCACATAACCATCGATACCAAACAAATTGGTCTGGTTCAAGATACAGGGATGCCAATGTTACCTTTTGTCCTGATGGTGTTTGATGTAACTCAAATAAGTTCTCCATTTTATTTATCCAATTTAGGGGATCCTTACCATCAAATTTGTGCATATTCACTTTCGGCATCATATTCCGTGGTTGTGAATAAGTAGGATTCTGATTGGGCTGAAAAAGTGATCCAAAATGGTTATTTTGTCCATGATTTTGAACTGAAGATCCTCCTTGGTTGATATGGGCCAGATATGGGCCATACTCTTTACCCTTTACATGTTGCATGATATCATCTAACCGATGATTGATTTGGTCTATGTCTCCTTTAGAGGCCATCTCAGATTATACATTTCGCAACTCATACTCAAGTTGGCTCACCTTATGATTAACTGAGGTAAACCTTAGTCTGAGGAATTTGTATTTACCCCTTCTAACTCCATTTCTTCAATCACTACCCCATCTTTATTTGGGGTTTTACCCGGAGTAACCGGATTCTTTTTTGCTCTTATGGAAGGCCCCGCCATGATGTCAAACCTTAGGGTTTAGGGTTTTGATACAAACTTTGATGAAACAGAAAAAACATAGAGAAGATACTAATACTATTTTATTGAGATCTTTCCAAAAATGTAAAGAACTTGAAACAATTTCACAATGTGCACCCTAGGGAGTGATTTTATGAAAAACCCTAAATTTGTAATAACTTTTGAAAAATAAATCAAAAAAGTCTAAAATTTTCAAGGAACCTTACTTGAAATGTTTCGCAACTTTGGTAAAAATATCTCCCACCAATTCACTCTAGTTCGCAATATATGGTGGAAACAAATTTTGGCCCAAATCGCAGCTCTGATACCACTTGTAATGAACTTACTTGTATAATTCTGATTATAAGAAACAATAGAACACTAAATAACACAATATTTCAGAATAATGATCTCAATATGCAGTTAGAATAGCTTCACCACTTCGAGGGGGCAACCTCCAAACCATATAATAAGACTCAAATGCTCAAATGATAATGAAATACTACCTACAATCCCCTATATATACTATTCATATGTTATGGCCATCACCCAAGCTGACCCATTAAGCATGAGAAAGTATAAATGATATAATAAAATGATATGGTAAGCCACAATTCGGCTACTCATATCCTAATACAAGCAATAGGTTAAGGGCGTAGCAATGCACAAGGGAGATTAGTCTATATTGTGGATTTTATACGGATGAGAAAAATGGTATGTCAAAGTCTTGATATCTTGTACTATTCCCAAGATAGTTTTGATACACCTGTTTTTGAGAATTGGAAAGCTTTATTAGATCTTAAAAATCCCAGTAAATATTTGAGATTTAATATCCACGATCACCTCTGCATCACTGTTAATGGGAGGGACATACCACTGCACATTTTGCAAAAATGTCAAGATATTACAGGATCAGAATGGGAAGATGTTCCCGTGACACGTAATATTTTTGAGTCTGTTATAGTTGAAACAAGAATAAAGCTTAAAAAATTTCAGAATTCTTATCATCAGAAATTAGAGAACGTTTCTCTAAAGATAAAATTCTTGAAGAAATGGGTGTGATGAATCCTAATTTTTGGAATACTTAAGGTGGTCGTGCAGACTTTGTAAGAAATCATTTCCATAAATCCATGGGTACAATAATGGAACATTTCACAAAGACTTCAAAGTTCAAGGGTATGGAAATCAAAGATATATTGAATGTTGATTTATTAAAGTTTCAATCAACAAATTTTGCAACAACAATGAGGAACCACTATAAAAATTTAGATGAACCTTCTGAAAGTGGTGTTATTACAAGGCCGTGGTGAGGAATCTATCAAAGTTCTATCTTACATGAAGACATCAGTGAATATTTTAGATTATATGAGTTATGCCAAACAATGATTTTGGGGTCTGTGGAGGACGAAAGGGTTTTCAGTGCTTTATCATTTATAAAATCAAAATTGAGAAACAGTTGGATAAAAATATGGAAAGTTACATAAGGTGTTATATTTCTCGCTACTCCATGGAAACCTTTCCTTTCAACAGAGAAATTGCACATTGGAATTCCCTTTGCGAAAGAAGAGGTGTGAATAATACAACTACAAATACAACTGTTCCCAATGATGAGAGTGGAATTGGCGTATCATCAAAATCTACAGAAGAGAACATCGAGTTTGAAGAAGCTATTGATAATGGATTGTTTCAACTTTAAATAGGTATCTCCTTGACCTTACTTTTATTGTTTGTTATCATTAAAGATGTTACAGGTATATATATTTACATTTATTTATATACAATTATTTCATCTTTTATTTTGAAAATGTGGGTTGACATCCATCCGAGGAAGCTCACACTTCTCGGACTGACAATGTCAGGCAACTCACCAATCTATCTACTAATCCATTTCTCATGTTGAGTTTTCTTAAATCAAAGATCTAGCACACTACGAAGGATGATTTCACAGCCATCTAAAACACAAGAGGTAAGTTGCTAACTTAAACCCTATCATATGACATTTCTTGATATTTTACAATTATGTATAATTTATTTTTATATTTGCAAAGAGGATTTTACAATCTCACAATCTAATTCTACAAAGAGGATTTTTCGATATTATGCAATTCATCATCCACGATCTATTATACAATTCATCATCCACGATCGTGCTTGAAGCTAAATCTACGTCCACATAAAATTCACCATCATCCATATAATGTCATCATCCACATCTAATGTCATCATATCATTATCATAATCCCGACACTCTAATCCTAACACATTCCATTTTAAAAAAAATTATCCATTATCATCATTCATCATCATCTATATCGATTCTAATGTCATCATATCATTACAAGTATAGAGAAGAAGATTTAGAGAACGTTTAAATGTCTCTATCGTACTACATTCCAAATTTTCTTAAAACAATTATCCATTATCATCAATGATTCATCATCCAGATTCCATGATCGTGCTTGAAGCTAAATCTACGTCCACATACAATTCATGATAATCCATATCTATGAGACTATGATTCTATTCTAATGTCATAATCCACATCTAATGCAATCATCATTAAAAGTAGAGAAGAAACATAAACACCATCAAAAGCTATCACATTTCAAGTTTCAAATTTCAAATCCAAACAATAAATTTCAAATGCCATGACCATCATATTCAATGTTTCAAATTTTAAAATAAAGATTATAAAGTATTTCAAACTTGCAAATTTAAAGATTCTATTTTTCAAGTTTCCAGAATTCACCCTCAATTTTCTTTAACCCTTTCCTCAATGGCTTCCACTCTTGTACTCCTTTCCCTAATGGCTACCCCTGTTGTACCCCTTTCCCCAATGGCTTGAATAATCCCAGAACTAATCAGATCTTCCGCAACACTGTCTAGATTCTTTACAATTCTTTCTTCTTCCTTTGTCGAATCTCCATGGGATAACAAACTTGGATCTGCAATTGCTACCTTGGTTTTGAATAAAATTTCAGGGTCGAAGCCATGCTCTTTAATTATCCGCTTCAGTGTATTGTTTTGTTTGTTAACCAAAACACTATTTTCCTTCAAATTCTTCTCTGCGGATAAACTGTTCTTCACAGTTTCCAAGTGACCTTGGAAAACCCTTGCTTGACTCTTCAAATTTTCATATTTCAACTGCACAAAAAAGTGATTTTCATTTAAACATATAACTAAAATAAGAAAACTTCAAATTAACAAAAAATATTGTTTGAAAGTGATAATACTTACGACCGCTCTATCTCTCTCGGCATTTGCAACTGCTATGAGATCCTTGTCCTTCGACCATTTGTTAAAATATGCCTGGGCTTCAACACTAATATTTTCCAATTTGTTTAATGCTTTATCTAAAATATCATCTTTATAATTGTTGTTATACGTGATAGTCCCACTTCTTACTTGGGTAAGTAAGGAATCCATCTTCGCAGGTTGATTCTCGACTGCAGCATATAAACTATCCCTTTGCCAGTAATTTTCAAAACGACTTATTATCTCATTGATTAGTACTTTAGCCCTTCTCTCCCATTCTATGAGCTAACTGATATGAGGTAGAATAAACTCATCGACATGGGATTGACAATCATAACCAATTAATTTCTAAAGGAAAAGGTTGCAACTGTTCACCATCTGTATCTGAAGAAGATGATGTCACTGGAGAGGTATGGGGACTTTCGGGTTGATCATCGACTGCTACTTGTTTCTAATTTTGGGTGGCCTGATCCTCTTTGTGATAAAATAAATCGATAAAATAAATCAATATTCAAACAAATAAATCTAAAGTGAAATGTAACGAAACTGAAAGTTGAATAAATTATGTTAAAATAGAAGTATACTTGTTGGCCTTGAATCATCTCACGTGTATTGAAAAATCATGCTGGGTCATTGCTATCAATGCCCAAGTAATCTTCATCTAAATTTATATTGTTTAAAACCGATATGCCCGTTGCGTTGGGCAAGCCACCGAGAGAGAGGGTTAGAATTCAAACGAGGAGGCAATGTTTAGTGTCCCACTAGGGGCCGAGGAATTGGCATGCGTTTACCAATGTTCTTTTTTCCTGATCCTTGGGTTGGCATTTTGAATATTATTGGTTGAGGGGGTGGTGCCGTTGTTTGTATAGAAGGTGAAGGACTGCAATGTGCTGAAAAATTCAAGAAAAATCATATGAAAATTAAAAACTGTTAAACTATGCAATAACTATGAAATTAAACGAAGTAAAATTCAAAACTTGTACCTTGTTGTTGAGGGGTAGCTTGTCACGGTACTTGAGGTGGCCGTGTCGGTGTAGTAATTGGTGGTTTCTAAGTTGTCTATTGCTGGGATTGCTGAGGTCATTGATGAGAAGAGACAATTACATGTGACTGAATTGAATGGGTTGGGGAAGATGGTTGAATTTTAGATGCACGCGTATGGTCCAAAGCCCCTGTAATGTCATCAACAAATGAATTAATAAAAATTTGGAATCTATAAATAATACAAATTTACAAATGGAAAAATGAAAATACAAATTTGGAATTTGTAAATAATACATGTAAGGGTATCCGTATTACTTCTCTGGCATTTCACAAATTCATACGGTTGGCGGTTCGGGGATGAATGACCTTCCATTTCAGATTGTGAATCTCCTCGATGCCTCATCGTGTTGTTGGCCTCTTCCTCTTGATGCCGCCTTTTTTCGGGGAAGGGCCTCCAAAAATCTTCTCTGCAAATAGTAAATAGTTAATATCTGTTGTCACTTGTCAGTAAATAGTTAATAGTTAATACAAACTTTATAGTTTTTACCTGTTGTTCTTCAAATGAAATTGACAAATTAGTCAACGCCTCATCCGTGCAAGTGGGAATGTGTTTGTCTTTTAAATTTAAAAGAGCCTCGTAATAAAGGCCAAGGAGATAGTTTGTGGTGTGAATGACTATTTTTTCCGAAAGCTTAGCATTTGTAATGTTTGTTCTTATTTTTATAAGAACATGCACTAATCAAATTTTTGCTTTCCAATAGTTGCAAGAATGTATGCAATGGCCCAGTTTGGTATATCTGTTTGCCGACCCTACATAACTATTCTGGCTTGGAAAAAGGAAATCATAGCAGCAAGAAAGTGGTCTCCAATTCCTTGCGTATCCACACCACGTCTGGATTTATTGACACGAGCTGCAAATGCAAAAAAACATTCAAAATTAATATAAATTTGAATTTATTTAAATCAGAAACTGAATACAAAATGATGAATGAAAATAGTTATACTTACAATCAACATGGAAACCAAAATTTGATTCAAGGTATTTCTTATCGTCCTCGACGAGTGTTGCCTTCGATGTAACAAGTGGTAAATTTTTGAATGGGAGACCAGTAAACCGATGAATATCAGTTGGGTCGATACCGAATTGAAACATTCGACCGTCGTCCATAGTAACATAAAACAAGTCATCCTCTGTATTGTATGAGGAGATAAGGTAGTTCAAAATATCAATATCTGTTTTGAAATGGGGCATCCTAACGAGCCCACCAAACTCGCATGCATCGATCAAATCCTTGTATTCGGAATTCATTTTTAAAACAGTCTGGATGTGAGGGCACAAAGGGTTCCTGTAGAGTATCTTGCCTATGGTTTGGGCATTCGGGTTGACTGGATTTTCCTCTTGAATTTTTTCTTGAGCTTGCGATGCACTTGTAATTGTAGTTGTCCTTGAGCTTGATTGTACCTGACCTGACTCCTGTATACAAGAAAATTTGAGAGCTGGAAAGTGTAAACGTGAAAATGACCAGCGGGAGGGTATTTATAGGGCAAAACTAGGGTTTCAAAGGTTAAGACACGCGACAACAAGACTTCTTTCACACGATAGCAAGACCTCATTGTCACGTGACAAGTAAGTCTTCTTGTCGCATAACAAGAAGTGTTCTTCTGTCACGCGACAACAAAACCTGTTGTCGCGTGACAACAAGCCCTGTTATCACATGACAACAAGACATGTTGTTGCTGCGACAACAAGTCTTGTTCTCGCGCAACAGAAAGCCTTGTTGTTGCGCGCAACAGCAAGACCTCGTGTCGCATGATAGCAAGTCTTGTTGTCACACGACAATAGGTCTTGTTGTCACGCTACAACAAGGCTTACTATAGTGCGACAACAGGTCTTGCTGTCGTAAATAACTATGCGATAGTGTCTGCAACTCTGTAGTTTCTTTCACTCAAAAAAGGGCGGTGAAAATTTAGTTTTGAAAAAAATGGTAAATTCACCTTTCACTAAAATTGGTTTTGGGGATATTCGCCAGGTATTTTCCACCTCTCGATTTCCTAGAGGTCTCTTAAAATGAACCCTAGTCATTGGTAGATTGTGATGACCGGGCACCCTCTATAGTATAAGGGGGTAGATGATCAATGTATGATGAGGATGACATCCAAGTATATGGTGGCGTACCGAGTACGAGATTTGCGAGGGGGGGAATAGATGCGGCGACAAATATCCCGCATAGGCGAGAGAGGAGATATGGGGTTTTTGGTGATATGTGTAAGTAGACTACGGGATGGAAAGGATGATGTTTTGGAATGGAGTATGGGTTTTCGACACCATGGGTGGCTACGATGCAATAGGTATATACGATGTCGCGGTTGCAGATGGGGCTATGCTCAAGGTGGCTGATGAAGGAATGGTTGACACTATGGGAGCAACTGACGTCAATGGTGCGATAGATGTTGTAGGTGCAACAGATATCGATGTTGTGGCATCAAGTTGTGACACCATAGGTGGTAAGGTGGAAAAAGTTAAGGCCAAGATAGTAGTAGTTGATGCAGAAGTGGGGGCAAAAGTAGGGGAATGGACACATGCATGTTGTATACTAGTTGTCCGAATGAGTCCCGAGTAGATGAATGGGCTAAATAGTATTGTAAGGCATTGTTATCGCAGCTAATTTTGACTTTACAAAATTAATAAACATGGAAATTTTGAAATTTTTCAAAAGTGTTACTTATTGTGATTTATTGCTCTCATCGTGATCATCTCATTTTTGTGATCGTTCCGGTCTTCGTTTCGTCCATTTCGGTGAGAACTCCTCCCGTAAGGTCTTAAATTGCGTTAAATATTAATTAATTAATTAATTACTCTTTGTTTGATAAAATCAATTTTTAAGAACTTTAGGGTTTTTAATCAAATAAATATTAATTAAAATTCATTTGACAAGATTTATTTTAATTTTCGGGGGAAAAATAAGCTTTCGCTTCCCATTGCTGGGATGCCAAATTGGCTTCCCGGACCCGGATTTCCCCTTTCCTAGTAAATTTATTTTACTTCCCCACTTTTGGGATTTCTTCCACCGATTGCCAAATCAATGAATTGACAAACAAGCAAAACATTTCCTGATTTCCCACATGGGAAAATAAAGTGGGGATTGTCAGCCCGCCTTGCCATTTCCACTAGAAAATGGTTGTTTATTTCCCCACTTCCCCCTGGCAATTAATGCCACTACCTAGGAAAGAGGGAAGTTGTTTTAATGGGATGAATAAGAAACGATTGTGAGGAAGCTTCCTAAATCCTCATAAAATCCTTCCGTCAAACTCGTTGGAAGAAGTCGTGCGAAGCTTTCTAATTTCTTCTTATTTCTTCTGAAGGAATGTCTCAGAGTAATATTTTATCACATACCTCAACAAATCACCACGCTACCCAAGATAAAGAAGAATTTTCACATTTAAACAAAGAAGAAAACCAAGGTGGGAAGGGAGATAGATTCACGCAGTTGGAAGAAGGCAGAAACGAAGATCTCCACGCATTGAGGGAAAATAGTCCAAAACCAATCCAAAAGAATATCCAGTTTCAATGCAGCAAGGAGAGGAAGAAACAACAAGTTTTAACGCAAGCCCAAGAAGAGTTTCCACGCAGCCATGGGGGGAGAGGGAGATCATCACGCAATCCAAGACAACTAAAAATAGTCCAAAATCAGGTAGGCCACGTGGAAGGAGAGGGAAATAAGAATGTAAAACAACCAAGAAAACCCTAATGTAAGGAGGAGGAAGAAATACCTATTGCCCACGCCCAAGAAAATTAGAGCCGATTGTCAAAAATAAATAGCAGGAGCAGATTACACACTGGCCAACAGTCCACGCATTCATTAAAAGAAGATTAATTTCCACAAAAAAAAACAAGGAAAGAACTCTCCAAAAAAAATTGTTTTGTTTTGTTGAAATAATCCACGTGGGAAAGACAAGGAGTAAACAACAATCCACACATTGGTAAAGTTTGGGCAAGATAAAAGATTTCAATGCATTGGTAAAAACATCAAAATAAGTCACGTGGGGAAAGCAAGAAAACAATCCACCCACGTGAAGTGAATACCGTGCATTTTCAAGAGCAGGAGATCTATCACGCTAAGAAGAAGAAAACAATCTCTAGCACAAATCCAACAGGCCACGTGGGTAGAAGGAATAACTAGCAGTCTAAAACATTCCTCCACGCATTGCAATGGCCACGCATTTGTCTTAGAAGAGCAGGTTCACGCATTGATAAAGCAAATCTCCACGCATCCATTAAAATTAGGCAATTTCCATGCAAAAGAGAAGTCACGATTCACGCATCCAAGAGAAAACTCACATATTCACATATCAATAGTAAAATATTATAATTCATGCATTTATTAAAATCAAGCATCTCAAATCAAGCAACACAGAGAAGCAGTGAATTAAAAAGATTAAAATTGAACATGTGCGAAGTCATTAAAAATCGGGAGAATTTAAAAAAATATATAAATCATTTTCATCACGCATTAGTGAGAAGTATTCAGACAAAAATATCACGCATTCAACGCATTACCGATGTATATCGGCACAAAAAAAAATGAATTTAATAAAGAAAACGATAGATGTAGAAAGAACGTGTTGCGGGTTGTATCTGTTGAAGTAATCAACTTTGGAGCTCAATATCTCGAAGTCGAATGATCGTCGGGAAGAAAGGTTTGGTTTGTTGAATTCTCCCCAACTTCATGTACTCCTTTTCCAAATTTCAAATACACAACACCTCATTTGATATTTTCACGAACCCAAAAAAAAACTTTGTTTGATTTTGCCGCATGCATAATTTCAGCTTGGCGGAAGGCCTATTTTGAGAATCCGTATCTCGAGCCCAGATGATCGTCAAGAGAAATAGTTTAGTTCATTGAATTATTCTTAACTTCATGTACTCATTTTCTAAAATTTAAATGCGCAACACCTCGTTTGATATTTTTCACGGATCCAAATAAAATGTAATTTGTTTGATTTTGTCGCGCATGCAGTTTTCAGCTTGTCAAGGTGACTCACTTTGAGAGTTGATATTTTGAACTCAAATAATCATCAAGAGAAAATAATTATTTTTTTAAATTCTCCCCACATTCATATGCTCCCTTGCCAAGTTGTAGATTCCCAGGTGACATTTGGTATTTTTCCCAGGCTAAAACCAAACGAGATTTTTACAGTTTTACACTTGCATTTTCCTAGCAGTTTCAGAAGAGTCAACTTTGACCTTTAATATTTGACTGAAGAATTTGATTGGGAAAAAACCCTTTGACAGGAAAACTTTTAGTACCTTAATAAAATCCCTCATCCAGTGAGAGCTTCTCAAAAAAATATTTACTATTTTTCCCAGGTCAGTTTCACAGGTGATTTGTGCAGTTTTGTAAGAAGGAAGTAATAGCCTGAAATCACGCTTCTGTCACAATCATGTCATCTTCAAACAAAAAAATTTTGTGGTTCCAAGGCATTCTACTCACCTTGACGCTCCATTCAGATTATGAGAACATCATCGATACCAACTTGGGACACGTCGACATAAGTCGGTTCTGTGATCGCATATCAACCGAAGGTGAGTCACAATTTTTCTGACGCTTGTTCTGAATTGGTCATCACTTGCATAGATGCACCATGACACCTGCACAGTGTGGTGATTCAAATCCAATGGCTTCAAGTGGAAGCAACCTCTTACTTCCTCATTATTCTGTATATGTCACAGCTATTGGCAGAAGTCTCTTCAAAGTAAAAAATCATTGTTATCGGCAGAGATCGATAATTGGAGAAATTTGTCTACATCAATTGTCTTCACTTAATCGTTTTAAGGATATATTCATTGACAAATCAAAATGAATGACAAGTGCAGTTGTGCAGATCATCAATCAAGGCTACATCATTTAAGCGTGTCTCTGTCAGCTCTCAGTTAGCAATAGGTGCAATACTTCATTGGCAAGTCTTAAGGTTGGGGCGTTCTTGAATTGGACAATCGTGAGCAGATCAAAATGGCAACACTTCGGGATGGTGACAAAGATAAAATACATAATGTTATCCAAAATTCACCCCCCTAGGGTAAATTTTGATAATATGCATCAGAAGATTCAAATCCCAAGCAAATTGATTGATTCAGAGCAAAATCAGGTTTCTAGGGTCCCTTCAGATATTTTTCTAACTCCCCTGGCCAAAGAAATAGGGAGCAAGCTCTGAGAAAGTGCAAAAAAAAAAAAAAAAAAAAAAGATGCAAAAAGGCAAATAGGTTGATCCAGGAAAGAGTGTGAAAATTGGCTAAGTCCTGCTCAAGGTAGCATTTGGGACAAGTGGGACAAATGGAAGCGGATCGGCCGAAAAGCCTCTAGGCGGCCCAAATTGCATTTGGGAAAATCGGGCCAGAAGTACGCGGCGGGCGCGAAAAGCCGATCCGGCCGAAAGAGGAAGAAAAATTGGCTAAGTGTTGCTCGGGACGTTTGGGACAAAAAGGCCCGAACCGGCCGGTTCGGCCGAAATGAGCACAGGCAGTCCAAAAGAAAATGGGACAAATGGGACGAAAGTACGCGGCGGGCGCAAAATGCCGGTTCGACCAAGAGAAAATCGACTAACTGCTGAGAGGAACATTTTTGGGCATAGCAGACTTCTTCTTTCACCTTCTTCAAGGGATTGATGAAGTATCAGACCTCTCCAAGGATTGTAACAGTTTTCTTTACCTCTCTGAGGGTGTAATGCGTATTTTGATATTAAATTGATAATGCAAGCTCTGTGAATGGGTTTCAATCCTCTGTTTGTATTATTTGCTTGATTTCAGATGCTAAATTATACATTATCAGTCTGTGTATGTTTTTATGTTGTGAACCTTGGTCTGTGTCTATTTGCATGACTAATATGTTTCACCACTCCTTTTTGGTGCATCACCATCTTTAGTTAGTTTCAATTTTTTGCACTTCTACCCCTGTCTCCTTGCAAGTTAGAATAGGATTAGGATCTAGACCTCTGTAGCTTTGCAAAATATAGATCTAAATCAGAGGAGTTTGAGGAACCAGCCTCTAACTGGAGAGATTCCTCTCTCGCCCAAGTCCCACACTTGGAGAGGGTTTCCATGTTGTGCAATTACACCTGGATGCAAGAGTGATCAACCTAGAAATCGATCGGCGTCCGGGGTGCTTTGTAATTTGCACTAACAGTTTTGGCACGCCTTGGGTGGGACCAGAGGTCTCATTTTTATTACAAAGCAAAGTTGATGTGCATCTGCTGCAATTTTCTTGCTTGAAAAGAGCTATTATTTGCATATCTGGCGACTCCGAGGGGAAGAATCAACTGGTTTCAGCAGTCAGGCCTGAAAGCTTATGAGAAGAATCACAAGGTCAAGAGTTGGAGAGGAGGAAGTACTGTTTGAATACCTGCAATTATCTCCAAGAAGAAGGCAAAGAGGAAGAAGGATTCAAAGGTCCCCATCTCCACCAAACAGAACTCTCTCAACTCCTCCACCTGAGCGGCCTTTCTTTCAATATACAAGGGTTTTAAGACCAATCAGAATGGCGCAACCAGTGAACCCCTATGTCAACTTCACAGGCAGCAGCCCACTTGCTCTCAATGCACAAAATCCAATCCCAGTTGCAGCACTGAAGAACATTCCATACTTTATTGGAGAAAATTAGACCACTCCTGGTGATCATGTCAAAGACATTGCTAACATTTGTCACGATCCATGAGATTAATGAAATGCAAGTGGTCATCAAATTCTTTGGCATCCTCATTCAAGGGAAAAGCATTGCAATGGTTTAGGAGCCTTGAAGGCTCTATCTATCACAAACCGGAATCAACGTGTATTGCACTTCACAATCAATTTGGAGAGAAGGAAGACAACTTGTCTCTTTTGGAGCAGGTGATGACAACTATCAAGAGAGCTTCCATGAGCAAAAATCGACTTCAACTTCAAATTTCAAAGGTCTTGGGATAGGATTCCGATGCGATCGAGAGCCAACAATGAAAGGTGCTTTTCTATATTACCTTAAAGCTTTAAATTCTGATATTTCTATGTTGATTCAATCTATGGGAGGCATAACTATCCCTGCTGCTTATAGTATTGCTATTAGAGCTGAAAATTATCTGATTCAAGCTGGCAAGCTAGCTCCTAGGCCTCCAATGCCATTATATCCAAGTTTAGAGAGCCCAAGTACTAGTCAAGCACTTATCTTAGCTCCTATTCCCACTCCTAGGAATCAGAGTTCAAATGAAGCTTCCACTTCATCTCCAAGTGCCCCAAATGAGCTTCAAGAAGTCATGAAGATCAGTAAAATTTAGGTAATGAGCTGGTCACACTCAAGAGACAACAAGCTCAAGGTTTTAGACCTTCGTATCAGCCTCAAGCTCAACCTAATAGGCAGCCATATCACCTCAAAGGCCACCCAATCCAGGCTGCGAAATATGAATCAAACAAGGCCTCCCGCCAATAGACCATTCCACCCTTCTATAATCCAAATGCCATATCTCGCCTCTAAGGCATTAGTACCAGACAAAACAACACTTCCCGAGTATGATTGGTGTTTTCCATGTAATGAGCCTCATAATCAATCCATGTGCTTCAATGGTGCTTTGACTCAAGCTTTAATGGTAACAAGTCTTTGGTGTGGAGGGTGAGAGTAGTCAAGAAAACAGCCAACAACAAGAAACATTCCAACAAAGAACCTACCCCAAATGACACCACATTGGTAAATTGGCAAGCAGAGATTTCGTGGCATGAATCGGCGAGTTTCTCAAGGTGTTGCTGCCAACACAAGGTCAAAAGGAGAAATTTGGGTGAAGAACAGCCATTAGCCCCTGCAAATGAATCCACAACCTTCCACACTCCACAAATGATTGGCAAGCAAAACCCGGTTTAAATGCACAAGGGCAGCGAAAGAACAGCCCCTAGGCCAACTCAAATGCCAACTGCTACCCACATACAAGGAGCAAATGTGCAAACCAAGGGACAGCAGAGAGATCCTTCATCACCATTCAGTATCATTGATCAGATGAAGAAGACAAACGTCAATATATCTATGTGGGAATCCCTATCCATCCCAGGCCAAAGAAATCTGCTGCAAGCTGCCATAAAGGATTGGCCAACTTCGAATCAGCAGATCCAAATGCAGGAGAAGGTACTCACAAATGCTGCCCAGCCTGAAGGAAATCATGGAGCACAACAAGGTAGAATGTTGAAGCCTCCCCCCTTTTATGTTTCGTTAATCATTGGAAATCAGCTAGTGCATAATTGCATGATAGATTCCGGGGCAAGTAGCTCAGTTATGCCTAAACAGATATGGCGATCGACATCTTAGGGCATGGGACAGCATTGGAGTGATTAGAAATTTGAGTCTTACCTTACATGCATGTCCAAATGTTGTTGTCTTACAAGATATATCAGTCATAGACCTTCCACCACTCTTTGCCCTTTGCTTGTCAAGAGATTTCACAGCCAAGATTGGGGGATATTTGTCCGCTGATTGGTCTCACATGCTATTCAGAACGAGATATGGGACTAAGGCCACGATTAGGTCAGAACCTATTGCAGACTTCCACATTGAGCCCTATACTCCAAGTCATATTAATACCAATTGCTCAGCATTTGATCAAGAAGATCACCTTGGCACTGATGAAGCCGACACTAAGGTTGGAAACATCCCAGATCTAACTCTTGATGAATGGGCAAACAAGGTTCATGCTTTTGATCCTTATCAAAGTAGAAGAATCTGAGCTAGGGTCTATCATGCATACACGAAGAAAGTCAACCTATTCCTAGCATCACCAAGCCAAACCACAGGATGACAATGAGGTATGGCAGCTTTTTTTGATGGATCGAGGAGTAGACAAGGTCTTTGGAGGTGGAGCCATGCTTGTTTCACCTCAAGGAATAAAGCATTATTCAGCTTTTAGATTTCAATTTGCATGCTCCAATAACACTCACGAATATGAGGCCTTGGTGCAAGGAATGCATTGGGCAATCAAGAGAAAAATAAAGAACTTGCAAGTTTTGGAGACAAGTGAATTGATTGTAAATCAGGTCAAGGGACGACATGCGCCAAAAACAATCTACTCGAGTGCTACAAAAACAGAGTGTGGGACCTCATGGAAGATTTTGAGGGTTTCGGCATCAAGGCCATTCCTAGAAAGAAAATCAAGTGGCTTTGGCAAAGGCTTGCGGCAGAGGGGCAGCCTTTGACATTGTAGAAAACATTCAACAAGACAAAGGTACACCAAACATCCACGTGATTGTGAGGCCTTCATGCCGGATAACGATGTCAGTTGGCAAGTATTTGAGAATGATCAGCAAGATCATCCACTTCTTGCAAGAAGAAGTTGAGTTCTCAGCTAAGAATCAAGAGAAGTTGGAACAACAATATGGTGACCAGGTGATACAAATGTTGAAGAACAAAGCTTCCAAGGGACTTATCACCTTGGAGTCCATTTTTAACCCCAATGATCAGTTTAGAAAGGAGAAAGCAAACATTCAGGTTAAGAGAGAAGATTCGGTATCCATCTTGGTAGAAGAGAACAAGCCATTGCAAATTGGAAAGATGACAACCGAAAATACAAACTATGTCAAGAATTCCCCGACGTGTTTTGCTTGGAGTTATGAAGATTTGAAAGGGTTCAATCCCAACTTAGCTCGATACCATTGAATTGGACCCAAATACTAAGCCTATCGGCGTAAAAGCAAACCAGTCAATCCACACATGGAGCCTCTCATGAGGAAAGAATTGGACAAGCTGATTGAGTCAGCAATTATATTCCCAATCAAGCATTCTAGTTGGGTTGCCAACTTAGTTCCAGTTAGAAAGAAGAGTGGAGAGATCAGGCTATGTGTTGACTTCAGAGATTTGAATAGAGCCTCTCTCGAGGACCATTATCCACTCCCTTCCATGGAGCAAATCACGCAGGTCGTAGCTGGTTCAGAAAGGTTTTCACTACTTGATGGTTACTCAGGCTTCAATCAAATTATGGTAAAGGAGGAAGACCAGTTCAAGACAGCCTTCACAACCAAATGGGGCACATATGCTTACAAGAAGATGCCATTTGGGTATGTCGAACGCCGAGGAACAACATTCCAAATGAGCTATGGATATGGCATTGAAAGGCTTGATCAACAAGATAGTGCTTGATATACCTAGATGATATTACTGTCTTCTCAAAGAATGTTGCAGACCATCTCTTTCACCTCGGGAAAGTGTTTGAGAGGTGTAGAAAGTTCGGTGTGTCTTTGAATCCTAAGAAGTGCATCTTTCTTTGCACATGAAGGGAAGCTCTTGGCCATATTGTCTCCAAGGAAGGATTAGCAATTGATCCAGAGAGGGTTGAAGCCATAAGAGCTCTACCATTGCCAAATCACAAGAAAGCCCTTGAGTTTCTGGGAAGGATAAACTTTGTTCGGAGGTTTGTCCCAAATTTTGCAGCCCCTTGTCAAGCCCATCACTAAATGTTAAGAAAAAGCATGGCTTTCAAATGGACGCGGAAAGGAGAGTTTTTGAAGCAATCAAAGAAGCCATCTCCCGTGCACCCACTCTCATCAACCCGCAGACTTTTCCAAGGATTTCATCCTCTATGCATTTGGAGGTGATGACACTATTTCTGCCATTCTCAGTACAAAGCAGAACAAATATAATGATGAGCGTAGATTGCCTTCTTGACCAAAAGCCTAGGTGATTTGCAAAATGAGGTACTCTTTTATTGAAAAGCATGTGCTTAGAATTCGAAGCTTGAAGAGATTCAAGCATTTAGTCTCAAACAACAAGATACAATTGCTAGTCTCACATGCTGGGGTTAAGGATTTCCTCCTCAACAAGGATTTGAATGAGAAAAGGGCAGGTTGGATCACCCGTGTCATGGAGTATGACATTGAGATCAAGATCACCAAGGGGTAAGAGAGCAAAGGTTTGTGTGAGCAGCTCGCTTCAAACAACCAGACAACCCGAGTAAGATGAAGAAGACGCTGACATCTGCTATTACAAGATGATCAAAAACAGGAAAATGATGATGTGTCCACTCCCTGTTGGACTCAGAATATGATACATTTCCTACAGACGGGCATGTGCCCTCTAGAAATGAGCAAAGCAAAGAGGAGACATTTGAGTTCAGTTATTCCATATACCATCATTGATGGAGTTTTGTTCAAGAAGGACGTGAATGGAGTGCTGCTGAGATGCATTAACACAGTCGAGATCAAGGGGTATTAAAAGAGTTTCATGATGGACCAGTGGTGGCCATTTTGCACCAAGAGTGACGACTTTGAAAATCATGAAGGCTGGTTATTATTGGCCTAAAATCTTGATGATTTGCTATGCATGGATCAAGAGATGTAAGAATTGTGCATTCTTCACGAGGAAAAGAGAGACTTGCAGCCCTTCCATTGCATCCAATTACAGGTAGATCAGCCATTCATGCGGTGGGGTTTGGACTTCATTAGAGTCATCAATCCCATTCGAGCCAAGGGCACAAATGGATTTTGATGACCACATACTACTTCACCGATGGATGAATGACGTGCACTCAAAGAGGCGAATGAGTCTAGCATCTTGGACTTTACGAAGGGATAACTTTGATTTGGTGTACTGCTACAATAGTCTCCGATAATGCATTGGCATTCATCGGATCTAAAGTGGCCGAGTGGGTCATCGAAACAGGATTTACACGAGCACTTCATCAAACTATTACCCTCAAGGTAATGGCCGGCCGAGTCTACAAACAAAAACTTGCTTTGAGGATCATTAGGAGGACTCTTGATGAGAATCGAGAGGGCTTGGCATACCAAACGAAATCAGCCTTATGGGCTGATAGGATAACTCCCAAAAGATCCACGGGTAACTCTCCATTTAGGCTTGTCTACGGAAGAGAGGCAATCTTGCCCATGTCACTTGAGTTGCCAACGTTGGAACTCATGAAACAGTTGGAGTTGCTAGAGTTTGAGCCCATGGAGGTGAGGTATGCAGAGTTGATGGAGCTGCAAGAGATCAGAGATCAGGCATCCCAAGCAATGGAAAAGGATCAAGCTTTGATCAAAAAGACCTTTGATAGGAAGGCCAAAGACAGATCTTTTCAAGTAGGAGATCTAGTGCTGAAATGGGATGTGGACAGAGCAAAACCAGGAAGGCATTCAAAATTTGATGCCATTTGGAGTGGCCCATACATGGTCACAAAGTGCAAGAGCAACAATGCTTTCCAATTGGCCTCATTGGATGGTGAAGAACTGCAGATTCCAGTAAATGGAATCTATCTCAAGCGTTGCTTCTAGAGGGAGGTTCACTACACCTGTAGATATTAGATTAGATTTTCTTTCCTCCAAGTGCTTGTGCACATTGTTTTGTTGTAGGTTAGTTTTGTTTTCCCTAAGTGCCTTGGCACAGCTTGCTGTCCATGGAGATGTTTAGCATGTCTTTGCTTTCATCAGGTCACATTCCATCTTCCCCTTGCACATTCTGAGTCAGTTTGGATTCTAACAGAATATTTGATGACTCCATGCCCAATGGATTGCTTGAGTAATCAGGTCTTTCCATCTAGCGTGAGATGATCCCATTGAGTCGCCAATTGTTATCCAAAATTCACCCCCTAGGGTAAATTTTGATAACATGCATCGAAGATTCAAATCCCAAGCAAATTGATTGATTCAGAGCAAAATCAGGTTTCTAGGGTCCCTTCAGATATTTTTCTAACTCCCCTGGCCGAAGAAACAGGGAGAGCAAGCTCGAGAAAGTAAAAAAAAAAAAAAAAAAAGATGCGAGAAAGGCAAATAGGTTGATCCGGAAAGAGTGTGAAAATTGGCTAAGTCTGCTCAGTAGCATTTGGGACAAGTGGGACAAATGGAAACGAATCGGCCGAAAAAAAGCCTTTAGGCGGCCCAAATTACATTTGGGAAAATCGGGCTGAAATGCGGCGGGCGAAAAGCCGATCCGGCCGAAAGAGGAAGAAAAATTGGCTAAGTGTTGCTCGGGACGTTTGGGACAAAAGGCCCAACCAAATGGCCGTCGGCCATTTAAATGAGCACGAGCGAGTCAAAAGAAAATGGGACAAATGGGACGAAAGTACGCAGCGCGGGCGCGAAATGCCGGTTCAACCGAGAGAAAATCGACTAATTCTAGAGAGGAACATTTTTGGGCATACAGAGACTTCTTCTTTCACCTTCTTGAAGGATTGATGAAGTATCGGACCTCTCCAAGGATTGTAATAGTTTTCTTTACCTCTCTGAGGGTGTAATGCGTATTTTGATATTAAATTGATAATGCAAGCTCTGTGAATGGGTTTCAATCCTCTGTTTGTATTATTTGCTTGATTTCAGATGCTAAATTATACATTATCAGTCTGTGTATGTTTTTATGTTGTGAACCTTGGTCTGTGTCTATTTGCATGACTAATATGTTTCACCACTCCTTTTTGGTGCATCACCATCTTTAGTTAGTTTCAATTTTTACACTTCTACCCCTGTCTCCTTGCAAGTTAGAATAGGATTAGGATCTAGACCTCTGTAGCTTTGCAAAATATAGATCTAAATCAGAGGAGTTTGAGGAACCAGCCTCTAATCTGGAGATTCCTCTCTCAGTTTCCAAGTCCCACACTTGGAGAGAGGTTTCCATGTTGTGCAATTACACTAGATGCAAGAGTGATCAACCTAGAAATCGATCGGCGTCCGAAAATTTTGCACTAACACATAACTCTAGGAAGTGAATTGTAATTTTGGCTCTTGGAAGATCTTCTCAATGGTGAAAGATCAAGAGTTGGATTTTGAAAAGCCAAGGTGGCGTAACGACTACATTCTCGCGACAAATGAATAATTCACCATAGAATGCTATTCAGAGCAAGTGGAGCATTGTGTGGAATTGTGAATGCGAATACAAATGAGGAAAAACTTTCTCGCACCAGGATGTTGCTCAAATGAAGGGGTGGATGAAATGCTTAAGTTTCAAGCTCGGCTCTCTTGTCATCTGGAGGATTACGGAGCCCAGTCAATGAGTTCATTTCCATACGACTAGGATAGGCGGACTCTTGGCTCAATGGATAAGGAACTAATCCTATGTGTCTTGATCTAGGTGGCACATTGCTGACTAGGATGTCTATCTGTGTGTTCAAGTCATTTAAGTGGGGTCCACATCTACCCATTGCTTTTTGTTATAAAGTGATGTTCTTATTGAACTCACTTTTGGAAAATTTGGATAACTTAAGCGGTTTCTATTTTTAGTCACTTTTAATAAAGTTGGTTAAAAAATTCAAAAGTCACTTAAGTGCCCTATTTAATGTTCATGTAAAACCCTAACTAATTGGTAACCAACTATTGGGTTATAAAAGGAAGTGAGGGGCTCATTTGTAAGGTGACTTTGAGAGAGGAGAAGAAAATACTTTTGTGTGCAAGCTTTGTTTCACAAGAAACTTTATGTACTTTTTGAAAACATTTTGTAGCTAATGAAATACGAACTTTGTGTCTCATTCATTGTCTCTTGTAACATTTAATGTTCTTATGTTCATTAGATGTTAGATGTTTAAATCTTGTATGTAAATATTGTCTTTGATCTTATTGTTAATGTTATTAAGTTGTTGTTCTTGTTCACAGTGATCAAGCTCTGTTATTTACTTACTCATGTGTGTTCCCTTTTACTCATTCTCGTTTAGTTAATGCAAACTCTGTTTTATTTATGTTAGTTATTGTTTTTTCTTCTCCATGCAATATTAGGCTTTGTTTTTACCTAACTCTTACATGTTCCTTTCCTTCATTCATACAATATTAGGCTTTGTTTTTACTCATTCATTCCTTTATATTCCTTTCCTCCATTCCTTTCCTCCATTTCATTCCATCTCCCTCATTCACTTTTCTTTCCATTGATGTTCCAAAACACCCCCATATACGATTTTGAATGTACGGTGTAAATACGGTTTGGCTTTATAAAGGTAGCCTCACCTTCATTGAGGAGGGTTGTTGCATGTCATTTTCATGTATGCAAATCCATATGCTACAAGCGGCGGGATTTTGTCAAAGAGTCTTGCGAACTCCTCCTCACTAGTACTAATGATGATGGGTTGACTGGGATCCATAGGTGACAGGATGGCAGGCTACGATGGTCTAGGCAGAAGCAGCTGAAAGGCTAGCGTAGAACACGAGGGCATTAGCTTGGCTACGAGTCAAAACCATGTGAGTTAGCATAGACCTAGTAATTTGATCTCTATAAATGACACAGAGGCACATAGGAAATGGAGAAAATATGTTCGGAGGTAAAATTGGTCATTGTTTTAATTAAAAATTAAAACATAGGAACCAACGGCGGTTGTGTTAAACAATGACGATGATAGAGGGTGACCGATGACGGTTAGGGTGATCGATACCGGTTACTGTGGAATAATCAAAATTTTTATAAATGTGGTAATAACTGATGAAAATGAGACAAAATCTGGATTTTATAGTGATTTCAAAGGTCCAAAGGTATGATGATGTATCTAAGAAACCCCAGAAAGAATAGAAATGTGATGAGTGTTGTTTTTGGTAAAATGACCAAAAAAATAGGTAACCGACAACGGTCAGGTAAACCAATGACGGTCAGATGAGTAAATCGATGACAATCGTTGGACCGGTCAGTGTTAAATTTGAAAAGATGGAGAAAGTTGACTTTAATGACTTAGATCAGATAAAATACCAACCCAGAAACTTGAGTATGGTATTGATGGAACCTAACACACTTAGAAAAATTTGGAATACACCAACTATAATTGGGGAGTGTGAAAGGAAGAAAGAAAAAATGGAGAACACGACCTCACAACTCAAAACACAAATCAAACAAAATTTAACAAACACAAAATCCTATGGGTGAATTTTATGTTCCAGCTTATGTTCTTTAAGACTGACTTGTGACTAGAACAGAGTTTTTGATTTGATATAAGGTTCCCTATGAAAAGCCAATATCTACGGATGGTTTCAGGTAAAGTTTTGGCGGTGGCGGTCCTTTCTCTGAGATAATGACTATACAGAAACTAGTTGGGTACCCACTATCAATCCTTTGATCGTGTGATCGTTGACAACTTCTTCCAGGTAGGATGATGTTTAAGAAGATGTGTAAATTATGTAAGTGTTTTGGTATAGAGAGAGTGCAAAGTGAACTACGATTGAATTAGTCAACCATCAGATGGGCATGACTTCCAGTGTATAGGTTGCCCTCAATTAATGTGAGCTACAAAGCAACAAACCAGCCTGAAATGCAAATGTTTTAATCCCAAATCCACAATTACGTTCGATGTAGCAAATGGAGAACATGAAGAGGAATGTTCTTTCACTAACGCAATGCAGTAGAAAGAAAGACACGTTCTTTTTAAAGCACCAAAAGCACGATTTCTTTTAGACAATAGAGAGAAGGAGAATATTCCATAGAAGAAAATTAATGTGAATACTTTTCAAAGGGAAATAAACACATAATTTTTACCTAGGAATGAACAAATACAAAAGAACCCTTTATGGATCCCATCGAGCGTGTCAAAATGTTTCATCGAATTGTTGCGAGATAATGAATCGAGATAAAGGTAAATAGGCCAAGGAGGAATACATGTTGTCACGTGGTTGAAGGTTTAGTGCACGTGTTTCTGATTTCTGATCCAAATTGATTGTGTGAGCTTCCCTTTGGCTAGGAGGAACTACCTGTAATGCAAAGCAAGACCACAAGATACAGTTAATAGAAAAGGTTAGTGGATTTCCTAGCGTGAGCTAGATCCAGGAAGTGTGATACTTCCTCGATGATTATCAATCCACTGATATATAACTCAATATAAAATAATTGAACATGTAAATAAAAGAATATAATGTTAGTGTTCTGATTTATGTATCTCAGATTACTATCGATGTCAATACAATTAAATCCTTACTAATTAAACTAGTGAATGTACCGGGTCATGTAGTAAAGAGGTTAGGTAGGTGGTCAAGAGGTCATAGGGTCCAGGTAAAATCTAGTGTAGTTTGGGTTAATTTTGGATAATTAGGGAGCTTGTTGGTTTAAAGGCGAGTTTACTAGGCACATAGGCCAGGCACACCGGTCGAGTGTGACTAATGACGGTTTAGGATAATCAATGTTGGATACTATGGATAATAGAAAAATGTCAAAATTGGGTGTTTAGGATCTCTCTCTGTCTGCACAAAGAGTTGGGAATGTCTGTGGTGAGGTTATAGGTGGGGTATTAGGTTTGGGTGAGGTTTTGTGAGTTTTGGGGGCTATTAGGGGAGGTTTAGTGAAAGTTGACTAGAGACACAATAACCGATGTCGATTGGGGGACCGGTGTTGGTGAAGAGGAGAAACCGACAATGATTAAGGTAACCAACGTCGGTAGGGGCGAAATGGTAGTAATTAAATAAACCTAGTTTTTGGACTTCTCTGTGATTGCATAGAGAATGGAGGGAGGATGGTTGGGTTCATGATAAAGTCAGGAAGACTCAAGGATACCTAAAGATCAAATACGGGGAGCTAGAAGGTTGTGTGTGATAGGTTGGGTAGATTAGTAAAAGGTGGGATGGAGGAATGCAGGAAAGAACAAGATCTAATAACAAAATATAAAGAACCTAATAATTTAAGTATATATTGAATGATGCAAATCAAATACACTTACTATATTGATAATAATTGATAAAAATTTGACAAATTGATTAAAGAGATATTGAAAAATAAGAATTGCGATGATTCAAAGGAGTCACCGGCAATTTAGGATGATCGTGGGTGATTGAGGAATCGCGGGCGATTCAAAGGAATCGCGGGTGATTCAAAGGAATCACTAACGATTGTTGTAAAATGTTTTATTTTATATAAGAACAATAAGTTGATTTAAACAAAGATGTAGATGATTGATTTTATGAAAGTTGATGTTATAAAACAATGACAAAGCATTAATGAAGTGAGCAGAGGTACCTTAGAGTATTGGGAAGGCACATAACACCTCTAAATGGAGATTGAAGGTTGATATTGTTGATTGTTGATCTCTTGGAGGTTTGTTGAATACTAAGCTACAAAGATTACTATGTGTAGGATCCTGGGGAGATTTTTGATGTTGTGGATATTGTTACTTGACTTGAGGATCTTTAGAGTGGCAAGGCTTCATTGCTTGATTGAAAACAAGAATGCAAGAATGTTTGAGAAATTTTTAAGATCGTTGAAACAAGAGTTGAAAATCTTATTTATAATTCTGGTGATTTTTTAGGATCATCGGTGTCAGAGAATTATAGGGAAACGTTTAGAAGTGATTGAAGGGTAAGTGCACCAAGTTGGGGGGCCAAAAGGGGGTCTTAAGTGGACGCATTTTTCTGAAGAAAAAAAAAAACTTCAACTTGTATGAGTTTTTTGAAATAGTTACACTCAAAATTGGAAGATGTTGTAGAAACATGAATCGTAACATTTTGAGTCTAGTTTCTAAGATACTAAATTTTATTGAAAACAGATAAGTTTAAGTGGGTAAAATAATTAAAATACCAACAGATGCTCTTGTTTTTGTTAAAAAACATAATAGAGTGACTTTCACGCCCCCACCATTTTTGAGCACCATTTAGTATTTTTGAAAACCCTTTGGTAGAAAGATAGCTAGGAGAATCTAGTTTGGGTTCCATTTTTTTAGATTTTTTTAGTGAATATTTTTTTATTTATGATTTTTCTAGTACATAAATTTTATGTTTTGAAAAATAACGGAGCTCCAACCGTGCCCCCCTAACTACCTCAAAAATATCGAAAATTAGATTTTTTTTTTTTTGAATATGTATAGAATTATGCCTAGTTTGGGCTAGTATAATTTTTTTAAAATTTTGATATCCAAAAAAAGATACACCATGAAAGATAGACATATTTACCCTTCAAAAATAGCTATAAAAAGGCATAGCTAGAAAATAAATAATATGGAAACCTTATATTAGTCGAAAATTTGAAAAATTATATTTTTAGAAAGAAGAGACTCTGCTCTACACATGTGTATAATTTTTTTAAATGGATTGATTGTTTTATTTTGATTTATCATAGAGGAAGTGGCATTTTTACATTTTCTTGTAAAAACACGTTGTTTGTTGTGTTTGTGTGAGTCCATACCTCGAGCTTGGGATCAAATGGATGGATCCCAAGCCTTGAGGCATGGTTTGGGAAAAGAGAAAATGCAAAAATGCGTATGTGTTCAAGTATAAGTTTTTCATTTATTATTATTTATATTTTATTATTTCTTATACTTTAAATTTATTTATGTAAATATAAGAAATTAGGGTCACTCTGCACCTTATGGAATTAGTCTCACAACTCCATGAGTCATGGTTTAGGAGATAGTTTTTTAAAGTATAATCTGGTCAGTACATAGGTAATTTTTCAAGATTTTAGCATTCAACCTAAATATTTTAGCGTTTAACTTCTATAATTAAAACCCTAAACCATAGGCCATAAACCTAAACACTAAACTGTAAACCTTGAGCCCTAAACCTTAAACCCTAAACCTTTAACCATGATCCCTGACCCCTAAAACCTAAACCCTAAACCCTAAACCTTAAACAATCAACCCTTACCCGTGAGCCCTAAAACCTGAGCCTTAAGCCCTAAACCCTAAGCCATAAGCCCTAAACCCTAAACCATAAGCCCTAAACCCTAAACCAGAAACCACGAGCCATAAATGTTAAACCCTAAACCCTGAACCATTAAAACTAAATCCTAAACTCGAAACCCTGACCCCTAAACCCTAAACCTTAAACACTTAATCCTAAACCCTAAACCCTAAGCCTTTAACCCTACACCCTTATCCCTGAGCCCTAAAATCTAAACCCTAAACCCTAGACCATATACCCTAAGCCCTAAGCCCTAAAACCTAAACCCTAAATCCCGGAGCCCTAAACCATAAACCCTAAACCTTAATCCCTAAATGTTAAATCCTAAACCATAACCCTAAACCTTAAACCCTAAACCTTAATCCCTAAACATTAAATCCTAAACCCTAAACCATGAACCATAAACCCTAAAACCTAAACCGTAAACCATAAACCCTTATCCCTAAACACTAAATCCTTAACCCAAAACCCTAAACCCTAAACCCTAAATCCTTAACCTCAATCCATAAACCCTAACCATAAACACTAAACCCTAAACCCTAAACCTAAAACCTAAATCCTAAACCATAACCCTAAACCTTGAACCCTAAACCCTAAACCCTAAACCTTAAACCCTGAACCATGAGCCCTAAACCCTAAACCCTAAACCCCAAACCATATTTCATCAATATTTCCTAGTCTCGTGCCTAGAACCATCATTGAGTTTTCTTATAGAACTACCTTGTTTATGAGAGGTGGGACAAGTAACTAAATGGATATGACATCTACCTTGTGCCTTGTAATGCATATATTACACATATCTTCCAAACTTATTTCTCCCCACATATACTTGCGCTCTTGAATGTAAATTTATTCACACTCTGAAACAAATTTCACATTTCTCATATTTCCATGTATGGTATTATGCAAGCCAGGATGACCCATTGGAAGCTGGAAAAATAACCATCACAACAAAAAAACTAATCTTAAAGGAAACAAAAGAAACATAGAGAATATATCAATGCAGAGGTGTAGGATCATAATTGAATTTCCTGTAGTATCCTCTCCTCCGTAGAAATTTAAAGTTCAAGTGTTCTACTGGAATGGATAGTAAATTTTATAGAACTTCCTAAAGTGTTCAAAACAAGCATAGAAACATGGTAATGGCTAAGAACACTAAGGGGTTATCAATCGCCTAGTAAATCTTTCTTGTTTAGTTCTAAATGGGAGTTACTTGGCCTACGACTTAGTGACCTTCCATTCATTGATAATTCCTTATATGAAAAACCCATGGATGTTTTCAAAATCCCCTAAACAAAAAGATACGAGTAGTCATCAATCCTAGTGAAGGGTGTGATGTGATTTCCAAGCAACTTTAAATTCATATAGATTTAGAGGTCATAACACGAATTTACAAATATCTCTATCATTATAAATGGAAGCCAAGTAACAGTGTCTCCCTGTACATCCAAGGATTGAGAACTACTTTGGGGTTTTTAGAAGGATTGGACAGTCGGGAATATGAAATTTCCCTCCTTCAAAATATCAACAGATGAAAAACATCAAATTTTGATGACTCTCTTTGAATGTTACTCGCCTCTGAAATTCGATTAACCCTAAACTCGTGACCTAAACCCTTAACCTCAACCATGAGACCTAAACCCTAAACCCTAAACACTAAACCTAAACCCTAAACCCATAACCCTAAACCCTTGAGCCTAAACCCTAAACCCTAAGCCCTAAGCCCTAAACCCTAAATACTAAATCCAGAGCCCCGGCTCTAACCCCCAAACCATAAACCAGTAACTCTAAACCCCAAACCTTAAGCCATAAACCATGAACCATGAACCCTAAACCCTAATCCCTAAACCATAAACCCTAAACCTTAAGCCTTGAACCTTACACCCTAATCCTTGAGCCCTAAACCCTTAACCTTAAACCCTGAGCCCTAAACCCTAAATCTAGAGCCCTGATCTCTAACCTCTAAACCTTAAACCCGTAACTAACCCCTAAACCTTAAACTTGTAACTCACGAACCCCAAATCCCGAGTCGTAAACCTTAAACCATGCACCCTAAGCCCTAAACCCTAAACCTTGAGCTCTGAGCCCTAAACCATAAACCCTAAACCCTAAACCTTAAGGCCTAAATGTTAAATCCTAAAGGTCCCTAAACCCTAAACCCTAAACCGTAAAAACTAAATCATAAACCTTAAACCACGACCCCAACTCTAAACCCCAAACACTAAATCCTAAAACCTAAACCCTAAGCCCTAAACCCTAAACCTAAACCCTAAACCCTAAACTTTGTGACCTAAACCCTAAACTTTTGACCTAAACCTCGAGCCTTAAACCCTAAAACTTAAACCCTAAACCTCGAGCCTTAAATCCTAAAACCTAAACCCTTTTCCCTAAACCCTTAACCTTGACCTTTAAACCTTAAACCCTAACTCCTAAACCCTAAACTGTAAACCCTAAATCCTTAACCTTAAACCTTAAACCCTGAGCCCTAAACCCTAAACCCTATACCATAAACCCTAAGCCCTAAACCCTAAACTCTAAGCCCTAAACCCTAAACCCTAAAACCTAAACCCTAACCCCCCTAAACCCTAAACCTTGAGCCCTAAACCCTAAACCATAAGCCCTGAACCCTAGGCCTTAAGCCATAAGCCCTAAGCCAAAACCCTAAACCTTGAACCCTTAAACATAAACCCTAAACCCTAAACCCTAAAAACTAAACCTTGAGCCCTAAACCCTGAACCTTTTCCTCTCACTCAACCCTAAACCCTAAACCATCCCTAAACCCTAAATCTTGAACCCTTTGCCCTATACCATGAACCCTAACCTTTAAACCTTAAACCCTAACTCCTAAACCTGAACCATAAACCTAAATCCTCAAACCCTAACTCCTAAACCCTAAACCGTAAACCCTAAATCCTCAACCCTAAACCCTAAAAACTAAACCCTAACCCTCGACTCTTAACCCTAAACCCTAAACCCTAAACCCTTAAACCCTAAACCTTGATCCATAAACCCTAAACCCCCGAACCTTGAGCCATAAACCCTAAACCTTGAACCTTGAGCCCCAAACCCTCAACCCTTGAACCCTTGAACCCTAAATCAAAACCCTCTCTAAACCCTAAACCATGAACCCTAAACCCCACACAAACCCTAAACCCAAAACTCTAAAGCCTAAACCTAAACCTTAAACCCTAAACTCTAAACCTTGAGTACCCTAAACCGTTAGCCCTAAACCTAAACCCTAAATCATAAACCCTCACCCAAAGGAAAGTCCTAAAAAGATCATTTAGTGTTTTCAGTGTGTAGGGAATAGTGTTTAAGGTGATCGATTAACTCATTTAGTTTTTATGAGAGACTACTTCCTTTGAAGGCCTAAAAAGGCATTTTTGGCCATTTTGTAGTTAATTGAACACCCTTCAGAACAAGCTAAAATGAGCTAATCATGTCATCGAGTTATCAAGGACCATTATTTGTGAAGTATTAAGGCATCGTTTGTCTCCATAAGAGACATATGAGCAAAAGCATATATGAGAATCATGAATTTGATTCCATGAAAGGATGCTTTTAGAGCTAGGAAAGGTGAGGGGATGATCTTTATATGGAGCACCATGTTTCTAAGAATGAGCAATCATCTGAGTTCACTTGATGTAATTCACTTGGTACTATTCGTAACAACTCATTCAACACCTAGTAGTGTTATCACACCTTAAGGAGGAGGCACATTACAATCACCTCATTTTGGCCATAGGACAGGAATCCCATTCAGGGAACAATCCTCTATCTACAAAGTGAGGATCTCTTTTTAGTAAGAAGTAGACAAACATCATAGAGTTAATTCATGGTCACTAAAGTGAATTATGGACAAAATTTAAAAATTAGTACCAATTTAAGTAGTGGTAGGGCCAAAATCCAATCCATAAGGTTAAAAAACCTACAAAATGACTATATGCTTTCCCAAAACAAAGACCGACTACAATATATATGCCTTGAAAGTTTTAGGTCGTTTGTTGAAATTCTAAAAATGAGTAAGTCATGACCATATTAGATTTTGAAAAACTATCTTCTAGATTATAATTGTTGGAGTTCTGAAGACCACTTCCATAAGGTGCGAGACCAATTTCTTATATTTACTGCGAAATTTAAAGTATAAGAAATAACAAAAGAAATCTAATTTCTTATTATTTTATAAAATAAACATTTAAAGTATAAACCACCAAAACACATATGCATGGTCCATACTACACAAAACACATACGCATTATAATGCGTACGCATTTGACTTGTTTGAAATGTGTACACATTATAGGTTCATGAAACATGAGCCAAACAAATTTAAATGCGAGTGTATTTTGGTTTTTTTGGATTCTTCTCCACTTTTTGGCCCCTCAACTTCGTGCACTTACCCTGAAACCACTTCCTAAATGGGATTTTCGGGTATGGGGACGAGGTAAAATGTTTGGGAAGAGGTTTTGGTGAGTTGGGGAGGTTTGGGGGTTGGGTAAAATGGTTTAGGGATGGTTAGGTGGTTTTTAAGGGGTTAAGGTAATTTAGATGGGTAAAATATGATTTACGAAGGGGTAGAAATTGATTTTATGTGGTGAAGGAAATGACTTAGGCTATGTGTTTTGATAAAATAATGTGTGTATTCGGTGTGTAGGCACCCAAGACATTTATTATGAATACCATATCGTATCTATTTCCCTCGGGAGGCGTGCAACACTCAATAATGATGGTACCTCAATAGTTTTAAGACTTTTGTATGAGCGCAATGCAAGGGACCTACACTCTACAGAATGAGATGAATCTTCTAGCTCATCTGATAGTGATGATGGTCCCCGTGTTTCTTTTAGTCCGTAGAGCATCTTCTTATTCATGATGTGTAATTGCAATCATGTTACCAAATTTAAATGCAATGTTTTAGGTTTTCTTTCATGTTGTCACATTTTGATGATAGTGGAGTTATTAGGTTCATCGGTTTTTTGGTATTTCAACTTACAAGTCTAATTTTAAGATTGTTTAGTTTTTTGATTAAAAAATTAAATAATATATATTTTTAGACTTAGTATGAAATATGATACAAAGATAAATATAGGTTTTGATAACATCCACGAAAACAACAAAAAAAGTCTCCCCAAAAAAAAATATTAATAAATATTTTACATTTATCATTTTTCACATTCCTCATGTCGTATTTTCACCTCGAGTGTACCTAGTAATTTAAACCTTGAAAAAAACTAAACATAAATTAAACACAATACTACTAAACAAATGAACCACATTACAAATAATCATATCTTTAAGGTTGGCTAAAATTTTAATTCCTATTGTTAAAAAACAAACATTTGATGCTCATGCCCCACCCAAACTATAAGAGTACACCCATTGCACCAAGATAATACTCTTAGAAATGGCATGAGCTATAACAATACAAAAATCACACCACCTCATCTTACAAAAACAACAATTGACATTAGTAACATTTAATGCTATAAATTAACTTTTATTACAATTCCAAAATTTTACACATTTAAATATTGAATAAAATATTTTCACATATTCATTTACTTTTCTTGAAACGATTTATAAAAATACATGGAAATTCATATAACAACTACTACATTCCATATCAATATAGTTTCTCATATATTTTCATTAACAACGATCTATACTCTCTCTCTTATATATTTCCATTGTGCGTATTATCAAAGGAAGAGTGGCTAGCTCTGATGCGACGAGTAGATCAATGGTTTAGCTGTATCTCTATTGATTCATGGTTTCATGACATCTATTGATCCTTTTTTACGTTGATACAAGTCTGATTTTGCTATCATATTCATAATTTAATCATTTTGCACTCTCTACAAGCTTGGAATTTGGTTGGTCTCCGATCTCTTAGCACCAATTTTGTGCAACTTCTATATTTGTATTTAACTAACTTTTTCGTGGACTTTGTTCACATCATTTTTTTTTTTTTTTTTTTTGGATTGCTTTTTTATGGATGTAGGAAGGCCACCTTCATCTCTTGTCCACAAACTCATGGGTGCTATTGTTTAGTATATTTAACACTTTTTAGTATGCATTTTGTGATTGGGGAGGGAATGGGGTCCACCGATTTATGAGTTTTCTTACTATTAGTATGGACGGACATATTTGGCCTTCATCTAAACATTTTCGAGTAAAGAAATTATTTTTGCCTCTAAGGACGAGGAGAATGTAGACTTCTTGGTAACAACTCGAGGTTTGCCCCCTTATTTGAGGATCTTTATGAGATCTTGAAGCTCTCTTGTAAGAAGGCATCTTTGCTTCATGTTATCCTCTATCTTACATTTTTCGATAATGTTAGGGAAGAATATATATATATATATATATATATATATATATATATATATATATATATATATATATATATATATATATATATATATATATATAATATATTTCTAAACTAATATTTATGCGAGTTTTGGGAGGTGATTTTGTGTACACGTATTTTTTTCTTTTGAATCTTTGAACAACATTAAAGATTGGATTTTGTAAAGCATTTTCACTTATGCAACATCCATTGGTTGTGTTCGAGTTAACACTTTATTAATATTAATATTATTTTATTAATATTATTTGAACTTATCAAATTTGCTACCATCCAAGATATGTGTTAAAATTTATTCTTAATATACCTTTTTTTATTCTTGAGTATTTTTTTATAGATAAACGAGGGTTGAAGGGTCCCTTTCCCTTTACATAGAAATATACATCGTGAAGAGCTTTCCAAAACCATTCCACCTAAGGTACTACTAAACCAAATTGTGATTGACTTTAGGACTTAACTACTAAGGATACAAAACCGTATTGAACACATAACCCCCGACCTTACTAGGCACCCAAAAATTGACCAAAGACCAAAAACATAGACTTCACTATACATATAATTATTAAAGACTAGACCCGAGAGCAAGAGGATCCATTAATCTTTCAAGTAAAAATAAACCTTGATCACTTCCACAACAATAAGAGAGCATCTCGAAGAGGGAACAAGAGCAGGCAAGAGATTCAATTTCCCATCTTCATCTTGGTCCTTCAGCTAAGCAAAAGCCTCACAACCCCAACTCCCCAACCAATCCTAATGTTCTCATTACGATTTCAAAGGGCGATCGAGCTTTAAAATTAGGACAATTAATCGAACAAGCTCAAATCCTTGTTTTACTAAATTTGATAACCGATTTAGTAAATCCCAAAAGAAAATGAAACGATTCTCTAGCTCTAAAAAACACCAATGTCCACCAGCCTTCTTTGAAAACCCACCCTCCATCGGTAGAGGCCAAAAAACAAGCAAATCTTTATCAATCGCCACCTCCACGCCAACTCGATGAGTTGGCCAAATCCAATTATGTCCCAGCTCTAGTGCCCATTCTTTAATAAGATGGATAATCAACAGTGTGACCATAAAAGAAGTAATAACCTATGCATTAACCCTTAGATGAACCTCCCATTTGAGATATTCCTCCCCAATGATGCATTCGATGGCCTCCAAGTCTTGCAGTGAACCAACCTTGAAAATGGATTTCAAACGCATCCAAGTTATTTTTGAGTAGAAATCCATCTCACACTCCACCCTAGAAAATTTAAGAAAAGGATACATCAAGTAGTCCATTTTTACCAAATAGAGAACCCAAACCAGAATAGGAATAAAGAAAAGATGATGGCAACACTAAAATAGGGAACTACCTAGCGCTCACATGTTTTGGAAAATAAATCCCATACTTTAACGATACCGATTAGCCATCATTAAAAAGGGTTCCAAAATTAGGCCATTCATTGTAATTATTACCAACCTTTTCCTCCTTTGCTTGATTTATACCGTAGTTAGTGAGAAAATTAGCTTCTTATTAGTCTCCCAAAAGTTATGCAATATGGACCATTCCAAGATAATAGATAGGCAATAGAGAACCTTACGCAACATTAAATTGATTTTCCAAGATAGAAACTACTTCTTAATTACTGCATTAACTATAATATGGGAGTCTCCTTTGATCTACAAATTATTAATATTTATATTTTTAGCCAAAAACAAGCCTTTTTCCAAGGCTTGAATTTCCGCCAAATTATAGGATCCATTTTAGATTTTAAATGAACCCACAATCACAATTTCAATTTTTTCATTTCGAATAATACACCCGGCACTCGAAGGTGTTAAAAGCACAATGGACTAATAGGGGTTGAATCGGTCCTTTAAAACCCTCACTTAATTCCTTTTAGTTGCATACACCATTTAGAGTATTAAGTCAACATTCATTAACCATTAAGAACACATTGAGCATGATTAACCGTACACATGAATGAGAGAGCACACAAAAACATGAGATGTAAAGTGGGAAACCCTCGAGGGAAGAAAACCCATTGAAACTTTTGATTATATTACTCAAACCAAAATACTTGCATGAATATGACACATCACACAAGATTTGTTTAGTGAGGCACCAATCCCACAAGGAGCACCAACCCCTATTTAGCAAGGCACCAACCTTGCAAGGAGGCTACAACCCCCTAAGGTGATCAAGCACAAACTCAACCACCTAAAGATGAATACCACTAATGTATTGTTGTTGCTACAACTGGTAGTGATCACAATTTCAGCTCACACACTTCAAAACCCTCTTCAAACACACTCTCTCCTACTTCACTCAATCTTGCTTCTTCATGGGTTGATTAGGTCTAATGACCATGAAAACTTGATCCTCAATATTTCTAAACACTTCACACCTCTTCTCATCTTTGTCCCGATGCCCTCATACCTCTTTTAATCTCTCTCTAGGGTCAAAATTTCCTCTCTCACACAACAACTAGTTCATAATGAACAAATACACTCACTTAAATACATGATTCATCTTGTAAACACTATTAGGTCAGTCATGGCAATTAAGTTCAGTCATATCAACATCAAAAACTCCTACACACTCATATAAAATCATATGAAAGACCCATATGGGTCGGTAATGCACCAAGACACTCAAAATGCACAATTAGGCCTAAAAGGCTAGTTCCATCTCCACCGAGCACTCCATGGAATCCAAGAACACAAGGAAGCTTCGTCATACCTCTAAAGTCTCCACACATGTCAAATACATCCTATCCATAAGCTAGAGCTCGATAAGACCAAAAACCTTATATCTTGAGAAAATCTCAACATACTACCTTGAAATTTTGCCCACATTGATAGGAAAACCTCTCTTAACTTCTCCAATTCTCACCTAGTCATACTTAGCCCTACATATTCTCAACCACCATGACTTCCATAGCTAGGTCCTAGGAATAGGTCTAGTTTAAACCCAAACATAGTAGATAGACATCATACCTTGGCTACAAAACTCTTTGAAAGGGCCTAACACCTTTGAGAAAACATGTATCACACCTCTTCATGCCCTCATGGGCCCACAACCATCTGCACCTGATGATCATACTCCATTAGGCCACCAAGTACCTAGACTAAGTCTATATGAAGACCTAAAAACCCTATTCTCACCTTGCACTCCTCCCGAGACCTATATGAGTGTCTCAACACATCACCAACATGCTCTCCATACCTCTACCATGCTTCTCAAGCATCTATACATCTCAAACCTCCATACGCCATCACCTATGTTGACTAGACTTCGTTCTTTATGCTTACTTGGCTAAGCAGATCTCACCATTCTTCACTCTTGCAATCAATCCAATCCTTCTCTACTCATGACATCATTGTTATAAAACTTCCTCTTGCACTCCTTACATCATCCTTTTCATTAATGTACTTGCACCTTTTACATTAATGACAACACTAACTCTCACATGCCAACAATATCCCCCTTTGTTATTGATGGAAAACAACCTAGTACTTCTCCCCTTTTTACATTAATGACAAATTACATAATTGTAGCACATAGTGCTTCATCTTCTTCAACATACTGAGATTGCCTCTTGGTTGGAAACATTAACCAAAGACATCAAACCATCTCGTAGTCTTGTTATCCTTCTCTAATATTTGTTTTTACATCATAAGAGTATTATAACTCCTGGCGAAGAATATCTTAGCACACACACATGCCAACAATATTGATATTGAGAAAACACAAAATGCTTAACACTTCACCAAACTTGTCTCAGTTGAAAACACCCACAATCTGACTTGGATTTTACATTAGCATATTGTAATCAACTTTTAGGATCTAGAGCCCTGAAGCTTCCCTTTAGACCAAAAATGTCAAACTTCTCCTTTCTACAGGAGCACACTCATCACATGAAACATCATCTAGTTTCTCCCCCTAGTAAGATATCCTCATCCTTTAATTGTTTATGCAAAAATACAAGAACATGCCTCAACCAAAAGCCATGGAGATGGGTCAAAGCTAACAACACAGACTTGAAACAACTTTTTAGTGTTATTTACCTCTTTTTCATGCTATCACACCTGTTTGAGCTTATGAAAATCTCCCCCTACAACTATACTTACAAAAAACCATCGGCTCTACTAAGTTGTCCCTTCTTGACACCTAAGATACCTGCTTGAAGGTCAATATCAGCTCTCTCTATTTCATGGAAGCTTCAACCTTGTAACTCACCATTATTCCTCTGCTTAACACCCTATTGTACCTTGTCCATGATGATGCAAATGATCACCATTACAGAAACACTCCTAGTTTCTTATTTAAGGATTTATGATCACTTAAGCTCCCTTAAACTCATGCATCCATTTAAAACACCGTGAAACTTCATGTATAGGTTGTAGCAATACATTCATGCCCTTACAACATTGTAACTACTTCAAAGATAAACTCAAAGAACATACCATAGTTTATGATGTCTTTGCACAATCTTTGTAGACCTTCATCAAGATGAAATATTCACACTAGGCTTGTACAACCATGCAAAAACTCTTGATACTCTATACTCTTTCTTTGGATGCCACTATAGACTCCAAGCACTCACATACAACATTGAAGCAATAACCATCATCTAAGGGACTCATCTTTTTCACTTTCACTGACATGTCCTTTCTTTATACTCTTCATACTACCTCCATGATGTATGGAAACTCTTGAGGCATCAAAAAACATGAGTCAAGAATTGAGACACAACATATAGACCCATTTAACTCACAAGCATACCTAAAATGCACTATTTCACCTTGCATTTGATGGTATGATCAAGTCATCATATAGAATGAATGACTTCCTTCTTCATGAATCCAATATCCTTACAACATGACAACACCTAAACTAACTCCAAAATAGATTGGAGACCTTCAAGAACACCATGAACACACCTTGACACCATGATAACACTTCTACAATTCCATGCTACAACCATTCATGCTCCCTCTTTACACCATGCTTCATACAAATGGTGAATGTCTCTAAGAATCCTAGTAGAGACATCCTTCTTCATAAGGATTCTAGAAAAACATACTAAAGAGGTCTCATGCCATCTTAGACACCTAGTGACTCACTTCTTCCTTCTTTCTTATGATCTGCAACCTAAGAACCTTATTGATTTGCTTCAATATCTCCTTTAGGAGGAAAAACATTGTTTTCTCTGGGCTCCCACAACATGCCTTGTCTCTTATCATACATTCTAGGAGTTTGAAACCTTCTAGTTTGCCTTGAAGGACCATAACAACAATCTCTAGTTATATTTCCAACCTCATTACAATCAAAACATACCATCCTATTCATACCTCTTGGGCCTTCTTCTCTCCAAAATTGACTGGATGACTCATATAGGCAATATTTGGTAGTGTGACCCTTCTCTTGATAGTTGAAATAAGTAACATTCCTTGATTTCTCATCTCTACTATCCCTCCATGGATGATAATATTTTATAAACCCCTTACACTCTTTTCTCTATGTTCAAAGCCATTACAATTATAACAATAGCCATTAAAGAATATTTCATACCTTGATGCGTTGGTCTGCCTCACAAAATTTGTCTTTACATTGTCTTTGAATTTCCTCTCCTTCTATTCCTCTTTGGTGCTTGCACCTTTAATCTCCTTGCTAGGAACATTATCATCTTGCATCACTCATTTTCCTTTGAAGTCATCCTTGAACCCCAAATGAGTCATGTCTCTAGCAGATCTCTAACTACTTAAAGACCATCAAGATCTTTGGATCTCTTTTCAAACTTTTGAAATGTCTTAGCTCTATTAACTACCTCAAACAACTCTCCCATTATAATTATCATGTCTTCTTCTTCCTTAATGCATTCTTCTTCCTTAGATTGAAGGCTTAAAGTCATGGAACTCATCTGCATCTCTAACCTTTTGATTGTCTCATCAAGCTTACTGGTTTCAGATCAGTGTTTCTCCTTGAGTTCATAAATCTTCCCTTCATATTCCTTGACTAGTTCTCTTAGCTTCTGGACATTATTCTTAGTATGCTTCACTTCTCGACATACACACATTAGCTCAGCCTCTATGTCATCTCCTTCTTCTTCCTCCTCAAAGTGTGTGGATTCACCAAAAAAAATGGAATTTTCACTCATAAACCTCATTGCATTCTTGGCCATAAACAAGACTTCATCACCTATCTTTTCATCTTCAGATATTGATTCAGAGTTAAAGATTTCATCACAAATATGTTTATCAGATGAACAACATTCTCCCTTTGTGTAAAAACTCTTCTTAGATTTCTTCTTGTTATCAAACTTTTTGAAATTCTTCTTGCCTTTATCATACTTGTGATTCTTCTTGTTATGATCTTCATCATCTTCATCCTTGAGCTTATGAGTACACTTAATAGAAAAATGACCAACTTCTCCACAATTAAAACATTTAAAAGGCAACTTACCTTCATACTTACTAGACCCTGGTTTCAGTCTTCTAGAAAACATTGTAATTAGTTCATCATCATCAATCTCATGAAGCATCATCATCATCATTATTCTTCTTATCTTTTGAGTTCTTCTCATCCTTGAAAGCAATCTCCTTCTTGATAAGTTTTGAATATATGATCCTCATCTCATATGCATAGGATGCCATGTAGCTCATCCATAGTCATGACCTTAAAATCCTGGCTTCCTCAATAGCAAAAACTTTAGGGTCAAACTTAGGAGTGAGGGATATAAACACTTTTTGTACCACTAGTTATTTCACTTCTTTACCTAACCCTCTCATGGTATTGACAAATTTATCAACTCTAGACAAATATGCAATTGTAGATTCCTCTTCTCTCATCTTAAGGCCTTTAAATTGATTTCTAAAATTTTGGAATTTTTTTATCCTTACCTTAGAATCTCCCTCATAGATGACCTGAAGTTTCTCCCACATAGCTTTAGCTAATGTAAAATGCATGACCTTCACAAGTTTTAATTCTGCTAGTCCACACATGATTGCATTCATTGCCTTGGAGTTGTCATTATTTACCTTTTTGTCTGCAATAGTGTTTGGATGAGTTTGAGGAAATGTATACCCATCTATCCCAAATTTCCAAGTGTTAAAACCTAGGGACATGATGTGAGTCCTCATCCTGATGCTCCAAAATGTGTAGTTTGATCCGTCAAATGAGGGAGTTTTGCTTGTAGACAAGCCACTTTGTTGGCTTGCCATTTTAGTGCTTCAAAGGATCTCCTTCAAGTGATTAAATTTCTTCAAAAGGACCTTCTCTAATACCAATTATTGGATACACCATTACTTAAAACCCTTACTTAATTCATTTTTGTTGCATACACCATTTAGGGCATCAAATCAACATTCATTAACCATTGGTAACACATTAAACATGATCAACCATACACATGAATGAGAGAGCACACAAGAACACAAGATGTAAAGTGGGAAACCCTCGAGAGGAAGAAATCCCAATGAAACTTTTGATTATATTACTCAAACAAAAATACTTGCATGAATATGACACATCACACAAGTTTTTTTAGTGAGGCACCAACCCCACAAAGAGCACCAAATCCTATTTAACAAGGCACCAATCCTACAAGGAGGCTACAACATGCTAAGGTGATCAAGCACCAACTTAACCAGTTGAAGATGAAGACCACTTATGTATTGTTGGTGTTACCACTTGAAGATGAAGACCACTTATGTTTTTCTCTTAGATCGACGATCATACATGTAACTTGTAAAACTAATATCTACCTACACATCCACAAACCCCGTCAAATCCAATAAAAATGATGCGAGAATGTGGATTTAAATCGACCCCAACGGTCACCCAAAGAGTGAACTTACGACCAGTGTTGCACTACATCTTCGAATCCATGTAGTTCTTTGTGCTTGTGTGTGAAAT